>JAAGWO010001084.1:0-60315 GCA_013266205.1 Fusarium decemcellulare | reverse complement strand
ACCGATATGCCGGCAGTGGACCCGGCATGGGCTTCGGTGGCCGTGGTGGCTATGGCGGCGGTATGCGCGGAGGTTTTGGTGGAGGATTCGGGCGTGGAGGGTTCGGCGGCGGTCGTGGAGGCTTTGGCTTCGGTGGCCGAGGTGGTTTCGCTGGAGGCGGCGGCGGCGGCGGCGGCGGTTTCGAGCCCCCTGCCAGCTCTGTTCCTCCCAACCCTTTCACTGACTTCGCAACCGCTGGGACTGAGAGGAGCGAGACTATCTATGTTCGCAACGTAAGGTTTCCCACTGATTGCACCCTGATCCGGCCATTTACTAATTCACGACAGCTGCCCTGGTCGACTAGTAACGACGACTTGGTTGAGCTCTTCACCACCATCGGCAAGGTGGAGCAGGCCGAGATCCAGTACGAGCCCAGTGGCCGTTCCCGAGGCACTGGTGTCGTTCGTTTCGATTCTGCCGAGACTGCCGAGACCGCTATCGCTAAGTTCCAGGGCTACCAGTACGGCGGCCGTCCTCTTAACCTGAGCTTCGTCAAGTACCTGAACCAGGGTGGAAACGATGTCATGGACACAGACCCACATGGTGGCTTGACTCAGGATCAGATCATGTAAGAGGCAAGTAAGTGGTCAAGGCGACTGGGAATGGACGTTGCACGACTATGAAGCTCCCAAACGACGACGGTTGAATGTTTCTTTTTTCGGCTGAGACGACACGTGTCCCTCGGCTCGTTGCTTTTCTATACTCGAATCGTTCTTTCTTTTGGCAATATTCTTTCTCACGGGGCAGCAAAAGTTGGAGGTTATCGACGCCGGGTCTTAACACGTACGGGATACGCGATCGGACTCTGTTTCGAAGATGGATCGACGCCTTTTAATATGTTGAGAGACAGCCGACGAAGGGTTTGGACGATAGGCTCACGGAACAGCACCGACTTGGCCCTCCTCGACGCCGATACGACGGCGAGCGGTAACTGGGAAGGCAAGGCTGTTCGCTGAGTAAACGGAAAGGCCGACACCTCAGGCCGTAGGCCTCACAAAGGGTGACATATGGCTCTACCTAGAATGTATCTCGAGTAATCATGCGAAGGTTTCTAAGATTCGATGGTGGTGGTTTTGGTGAAGGAGAAAGCGTAGGAAGTATGAGGACGTGCGTAGCATCTCGGAGCGCATGGCAATTTGTCGGGCCGGGCGAGCGATTCGAGTGAAAGGTTGTACATGTCCATGATTGGACTAGGATTGCCGGCGTTGCGGAGTACTCAGGCCTGGTCTTGCTGCACTGTAAGCAACGATGACGATGACAACTGAGGATGCTCGTCCATGGCGTTGATAATAATGACAACGGTGAACGGCTCTATCTCTATCCTCGGGATGCCTTATCAGGCCTGTCACTGTAGCTTATCGTGAAGCAGTGGCCGACTCTCGCGATTTGTTCGTTCGCTGAATGAAGGGGGAGAGAGTCAGCCCAGAGGGCTCCAATCCCGCGGATGGATGCCTCGGGAGACCGGGAATCTAGATGGACAGAGGAGAGACCAACAATCACAGAAACACGGAGGATACTACCAAGCACTCGTCGAGCAGAGGGTCCGACGATGTTCGGCAAGGAGCTTGAACTGGGCGTGGAGCCGCAATGGGAACGCTTGGTAAGCGGCAATGGATGTTTGTCTCGCACAGAGGCTCTAGCTTACATAGCTTGTAGTCTGTTTTTGTTTGCAATACCAAGCCGGATGCTCGACTTGCCGTCACGCTTCCCCGTAGATCGACATGTGCCAAGCCCATGGCCCGCAAGATCTCCATTCCTCTTGGGGTCATCTATCCCGCCGATGTCACAGTCATCTATGGCTACGGATGACTTGCAAATTACTGCTACTAGGTCAAGTGTTGTAAACATCATCATAAGAATAGCCTAGAGCATCGACTCTCGACTCTTCATAAACAAGCACAAGCTTATCCCTACTATGGTATAAAACGGAGCCCGTAATTGCCGTGTTTTCTTTAGTGGCTAGTCTATTCTGTCCCGTTTCTACCGTGACTAGAACGACGAGACAGCGTCCCAAAGGCTACCCAATCGAGCCTACTACCTGCCCGAATTAGACACGTCATCTCATTCTGGTTTGGCAACCGAGCGCGCCTCTCTGCCCCGGGCCAGGAACATCCAATTGCGGGCGCTGACGGTTAAGCTTCGAAATAAGCTTGTCTTGGTGGCTGACCCATCTCGGGATCTCGCACTTCCGCAGTGCATCCTTACCGATGCCAAGATAGTTTCTCTGGCTTTTGTTTCTTTTCCTAGTTGAACCGTCTGCTTAAAGCGGGGTTGCGGGAGAGACATATGTGCCGAGCTCGAGGGCGGACTCTAGGCTGACGGAGGTGGTAGATGCTCTGTCTTATCCTATGTTGGAGCTGTGCATGTAACCCTCATGTCATCGGCATCTTGGCTAACCTTAGCGGACGTACCTCTGTTCGCTCCCGGAGGACAAATACACAGGAACAGATGAAACTACTATAGCTACATTCCCTCAATATTGCTCTACTATCAGGTTTAGACTCGTCATAATGCTTTATAGACCTTACTCTCCTCCAGTATTAAATCTTCCCAAGTTATCACAGGTTTATTTAGACTTACTCTAGCGTAAGGAATGTCTTGTGTGGCCCGTGTTTTTCTGTCGGCCCTCCCTCCACAGCAGCCTTGAGGAGAGGCAGCGTCTTGGCAGGTCGATCTGGGCGGTGGCTGTGGCATATGTTAGTTCCAATACCAAGGCGCTTGGTGAGTCAAGGACATGCTCACAATGATGCTTTGACGGAGTGTCGGCAGAGGGCGACCAAACAGACATACCTTTCCATACAGTTAACTGCCGAAACCATGACTAGGGCGAGGGGTAGCGCGTCCTGAGCGGTGATTATTGGACTTGGCCATCTCGTAACACGAGATCTCCTGCTTTGACTACTGCGATTATGGTTATTGAGGTGGATTTGAGGCTTGATTGAGGGGCTTGCGATGACTTTGGACGAAGATCGTAATGACGTTGGTTGGGCGTATGTTGTTGGGACGTTGTCTGAATGCTTCAATGATGCTGGGAAGTCTATAAAAGGTGCAAAGACTCGCCAGAACCTCAAGACCTTCTCATCCCATATCAGATCAATACCATAGCTTCTTCTTACCTCCCCAATCCCTCCAAGTCATTAGTTTAACTTCTTCCAAAGCAAAGATGAAGTTCTCTCTCTTTACCCTTGCTCTCAGCACTCTGGCTGCCGCCTCGCCTGTGCCCGAGAGCGAGCAACATGACAAGCGAATCCTCGGTCTTCTTAAGCCCAAGGGAGGCGTTCCCTTCGATTTCACTTCGACCTGGGAGGTCACTGCCACCCCTGACCAGGTCGTTGACATGGAGAACAAGTTTACCGGTGGCTTGGCAGGCAGCAAAGGTCTCTTCAAGTTCGGCATCAACTCGAAAGAGGACATCATCTGCTACAACATCACCCTCTACGGCTTCCGCGGCAACTTCCAGTCCCCTGCCAATACAGCCACTCACATCCACGAGGCTGCCAAGGGCAAGTCTGGTCCTCCTCGGTAAGTTCGGCCGGATACGAAGTGTGATCGGCGTATGAAGACAAACTGACTTGGCCCTAGTATTGCCTTCCCTAACCCTGTTGGGGACGAGAAGCGTCGCAACGCTGTCGGCTGCCTCCAGGGCCCGTTCCGTACTGGCGTCATCCAGAACGGCAAGGATACCGGTGAGGGCTTCAAGCTGAAGCAGATCGAGCAGAACCCTGCTCTC
Source organism: Fusarium decemcellulare (assembly GCA_013266205.1). Classification (NCBI taxonomy): domain Eukaryota; kingdom Fungi; phylum Ascomycota; class Sordariomycetes; order Hypocreales; family Nectriaceae; genus Fusarium; species Fusarium decemcellulare. The sequence continues at coordinate 56,546 of JAAGWO010001084.1, read as the reverse complement.
TTCTTTGCCGACTCGCACTCTAGCCTTGCCGTCCCTGGTGCTTTCCGAGGGCAGCTCAACACTGGTCGCTGCTCTTGAGGGGGGTTGTCACTCGTAGAGTGATTCACTGCGTGATTAATGGTTCGGTTCAAAAGAAGTAATGTGTGAAGAAGACTCGAGGACATCAAAGGTGTCCGTAAGGGCATAATGGCGACTCGTTCATGTGCTGAAGGAGGTGCTGGTTGTGGTGACTTTATCGTATTGTGTAACATGATAATTCATTAATAAACGACGTAACCTTGACCCCTAACCCTTAACCTCATGACCCAGGAGATTATGCTATGCCCTTACGAATTTTAGGTAAAAGAACCCTAAGACGCAGCCTTCTTCTTCTTTGCCTTAGCCTTCTTCTTGCTCCGGTCTCTGGGTTTCAATGCCGTCATTCCACCCTTGCAGATGTCCGCGTACCGCACGTAAAAGGCCTCTAGGTCTTCAGGTTGGACAACCGTAGAAAGCTTGACTTTGCTGGCGCGGTCCTTCTTGGGCTGGCCGTTTGTTGCTCGGATGACGAGGGGTAAAGGCTTGCCAGGATGCGTGTCTGGTGAGGGCTCCTCTTCTGAGGGGCTAGGAATATCTTGACCAAAAGTGACTGACGGAGGTTCAGCACCTTCGATGATTGAAGAGATTCGGACAAGACTTACGTCGTTTCTGGGTCAGGTAGATGGCGCCATGATCGCTTCCCTTGCGGTGGTTGAAGAGTTCTCCCAGCTTGGCGAAGAACTGTCATTTTGTCAGGTTCTATGGTTCTTTGGTAGGTAGAAGCGCAGCCGATTTGAGCGCATTCACGTTGAAGTTGAGGAATATGCTTACCTCGTCGTGGCCCATGTGAGCATCGGCCATGGTGATGAGAAATAGGCCGCGGCCAATGAAAGAGCGCTTGCCAAAGGATGAATATCGAACGTTAAGGTTGAAGTTGAATGAGTTTCGAGCGTGTGCCCCGCCATCCACGAGAGGTAGACTGTGGCGCATGTCGTCAAAGTGTGGCGGACCGCGTGGCGCAACTCGGGTCTTGGCATTTTGACTGGAGCTTGACTTTTTTTTCCCGATAAGATTGTACGGAACTTGTCTCCTTCAGTTGGTTTTCACGTTTTCAACGCTCTTTTCAATATTAAGCAAGCTTTCTACAACGGCAGGGAATCATTTGGACCGAGATGGCTGTAAAGGTCATCTAATCATTTCCTTACATAGTTTCTTTTTCAGCATCCCTCGAGGTGACCCTGCAGTATGGCTTCTGTTCCGGAACTTCAACAAAAGCTCTTCAAGCGCATGGGCTTGGATGCGCCAGAGCCCAAGCAACAACAGAATCCAGGACAACGACGGCGACCAGGCCACCAACTTTCACGAAAGGAGCAAAGAAAAGCCCAAAGAGTGCAGAAGCGATCTCATATTTACTCAAGACCAGCTGCCACGGAGCACAGGCCTCAACCGCATGCTCAGAAAAGGCAGAATGGGGGTCCTCAAAGTTCTAAGCCCAAGGTGAACAACCCTCAGTCAAGGACCACGAAGAAAATGGACGAGGATGGGGACGAGTCTGACGAAGATGAGGAGGAGGATGACGAGAAGGACATCTCTTTAGGCGAAGATGACGACGGGGATGACCTCTTAGATGACGACGACGATGAGGAAGAGGAAGAGGTCAAGTTTCGAGGAAAGGGTGAAAATAAGGGTGTTCCAAAGGCCGTTCAAGAGAGACTCGCTCAAGACGACGCCGAAATCGAGGCATTTGAGCGGAAGCTGGGTATCAAAAAGGGACGGAAATCTCTGCCCCAGTCTTTCAAGGACGACGGTCTAGGTGATTTACTGGACGACTTGGGTGGCGAAGAGGATTCAGGAGATGACGATTCTAAAAAGAGGAAGAATGAATATGATGACTGGTTGGCATCAAAGAGGAGGAAGACGGCACAGTCAACGAGTCAATCCAGGGCACGAGACGAAATTGATGAGGAGGACGAAGACAACCTGGATTCGAAAGGAGATTCCGCAGACGACGATGATGAAGATGGGGGCGATTTTGACGACGAATCCTTTGACGGCTTTGATGACGACGTTGCCGACAAAACACCAGCACAACCACGGCAAAGGGAGAACCCATATGTCGCGCCAACCACTGGGGTCACAGTTGCGAAATATGTCCCTCCCTCGATGCGAAAAGCAGCGGGTACCGAAGAAGAGCATAGAAGCCGACTACGAAAACAGGTCCAGGGTTTGATCAACCGACTCACAGACGCCAATATCCTCTCTATCGTGCAATCCGTGGAAGAACTTTACCAGAAGAATGCGCGTGGCGATGTCACGGACATAATTACCGACGCGATTATGGCGCAGATTTGCAAGCCGGAGAGCCTGCCAGACCAGTTCTTTGTCCTTACCGGCGGATTTGCAGCCGCTATCTATCGAATCATCGGATCGAGTTTCGGCTCACACTTGATACGCCGGGTTGTGGCTGACTTTGGGGCTCAGTACGAGCACGCGAGCAAAGACGTCAACGCCGAGTCCGCAATACAGAAAGAAGCTTCCAACATCCTCACCCTTCTCTCGCAGCTCTATGTTTTCGAGGTCGTCAGCTGCAAAATCATCTTTGACTACATGGAGAAACTGCTAGGCGACCTGACCGAGGTCAACGTGGAGTTACTTCTACGGATCTGCCGCATGGCTGGTCGACTGCTCCGACGAGATGATCCGCAAGCGCTGAAGCACGTCTCTGGAGTCCTCAACCAGTCTGTCTCCAAGGCGGGTTACAACAACGTGTCCGCTCGTACCAAGTTCATGATCGAGACCATCACAGACCTTAAAAACCTTAAGCCCAAGGCCCGGGGTATGGATTCTGCCGTTGTTTCGGAACACGTGCAACGAATGAAGAAGCGACTGGGTGAGCTCAAGTCTCAATCACGAAGACTTGATGGCCTTGCGCCTATGGGTATGGGCCTGGTAGATATTGAGGGAGCAGAGACACGGGGCAAATGGTGGCTGGTAGGCGCCAGCGTTCCTATAAACCTCCTAGATAAGAGCCGCAAGGAGTCTGAGGCAGAAGATGGCGACTACGAGTCGAGTGACCACGAGGATATGGATATTGTTCTGCCAGACTATCCAAAGAAAGCTCGAGCACAGGGTCTCAGCGGAACAGCACAAGTTGCCATCTTTACAGCGCTCATGTCAGCGTCGAATTACGAGCATGGCTACAGGCAATTCGTCAACCTTCGACTGAAGAAGGATGACCAACTGGAGATTGCTAGGGTACTGGTGCAATGCGTGGGCAGCGAGACCCAATACAATCCCTACTACGCTCTTGTGGGAAAACAGGCCTGCTCAAGCAACAGCCGAATTAGGTTTGCGATCCAGAACCGGCTGTGGAGGATATTCAGAAGCCTTGGAGAGTCTCTGTTCGGAGAAGAGCCGGAGGAGGACGAGACGGCTGAGGGTGAACGGATGAAGGACGAGAGGCGTATCACCAACGTCGCCAAGTTCTATGCGTCGCTCGTCGTAGACGGAGCATTGAGCATTGCCATCCTCAAGCCCGTAGAGATCCCGGAAGCTAATCACTGGACGTCGATGTTTGTGCAATTGTTCGTCATCGCGCTCCTCCAGGAATGTCGACGGGGCAAGGGTCCAGATCAAGATGTCAAGGTGGAAAAGATCTTTGGCGGGGCCCGAGAGCTGCCGGGCTTAGCAGCGGGAATTCATTGGATGCTACGGAAGAAGATCCGGAAGACCAAGTTGGTTGGCGCCAAGGAGTTGAAGAAGCTGGAGGGCGTTCGGGAGAAGGCGCAGATTGTTGTGCAAACCGTCGCAGTTGAGGGGTAATTTATTGAGGGAGCCGAGAAAAGATAGAGGCGGAAATGCATAATACTATCAGCAATTATCCATGTTGGGCGGCTGCCCAATCGTGCGGAAGCTATTTCGTTGCTCGGTGTTCTCGTCCGTATTTAGCGGCTCAGTCCTCCGTGAACCGTTTATCAACGGCGGCAGTGACGTCGATAACCCGAAGGCAATTGACCTCCGTGGCCGGGTAGTAACGGGATACGCCGGGTTGTCGGAGGACCTTTTCGATGATGGCGGTCCGTCGTTGGGGGCGATTGAGAGGTTTTGGGGTAACGTCTTCGGCGTTCGTTGGGACGAAATGCCCGAAATCCAAGGCATTGATTAGCCGACTTGGGAGCAGGAACAAGAATACCTTAGCTCCAGACTTGAACGCGCACGGGAACAGCAAGAGCAGGGCCATTAGCAATTGTCGTTGGGAGGCCGGAGATGCATGTCCAGGGCTTTACAGGGCACGCGCAGCAGGTGAAGGGGCGCTGTGAGTGGGCGCTCTCACCGAGAGTTGACCAGTAAAGTGTACGTACCGTGGGACCGTCTCGGCTGCTCTGGAAAAAATTACCTGATGGGCGGGCTTCCCTTTGCCGAAGCTCCCTGTGCCTGTGCGCCCGGCCGCCAAACTTGGACGGGCGAGCTTTGTTGCGGCAACGATCCTCTCCCTCAACCTCAACCTCACCCTCGCCTCTCCTCGACTTTTTCCTCCTTCTCCTCCACAATCCCTCCCCATTGCCTCTCCTCACAACCCCCTCCAACATGCTCTCCAGTCGCTTAATATCACGAGCCGCTGCTCGTCCGGCTTTCCAAAAATCTACGTGAGTTTACATTGCGCCCTGCTTGCTCAGGAGAAGCTACCAAAACTTGGCTTCTGCTGGGTCCCCCATCCAGGGAAAAAATCACTCGTTGGCTAACCTTCGCTATCTTTCTTGCTAGCCTTCCCACCGTCGTCGCCTCATCTTCCCTGTCTCGATGGAGCCGCGGATATGCCTCTGAGTCTGGTGTGTTACCTCCGAGCTCGTCGGAGCATGACCCGAACAGCTTTTCGCTGACTGGAATTTCTCGCAGAGGAGAAGGATCTCGTCGTCATCGGTGGCGGCGTGGCTGGCTACGTCGCTGCTATCAAGGCTGGCCAGGAAGGCTTGAAGGTCGGTTGATTATCCCAGACCCGAGCTGCCAGCTCGGTCCTCGGGCGAATGGGCAAGCGAACAGAATGGGCTGACCATAACTCTTCCCCTCGGTGTAGGTGACCTGCATTGAGAAGCGCGGCACTCTTGGCGGTACCTGCTTGAACGTCGGCTGCATTCCTTCAAAATCTCTCCTCAACAACTCGCACCTTTACCACCAGATCCTCCACGACACCAAGAACCGCGGTATTGAGGTCGGCGATGTGAAACTCAACCTGGCCAACTTCATGAAGGCCAAAGAGACCTCCGTCTCCGGTCTGACCAAGGGTATCGAGTTTCTTTTCAAGAAGAACGGAGTTGAGTACATCAAGGGTACCGGTTCCTTCGTCAACGAGAACGAGGTCAAGGTTGACCTCAACGAGGGTGGCGAGACCAGCGTTCGCGGCAAGAACATCCTCATCGCCACCGGTTCCGAGGCCACCCCCTTCCCCGGTCTCGAGATTGACGAGAAGCGCGTCATCACCAGCACCGGCGCCATCGCCCTCGAGGAGATCCCCAAGACCATGACCGTCATTGGTGGTGGTATCATTGGTCTTGAGATGGCCTCTGTCTGGTCGCGGTTGGGCTCCAAGGTCACCATTGTCGAGTTCCTCGGCCAGATTGGTGGCCCTGGTATGGACACCGAGATCGCCAAAGCCACCCAGAAGCTCCTCAAGAAGCAGGGTTTGGAGTTCAAGCTCAACACCAAGGTCGTCAGCGGTGACAAGTCTGGCGAGCTTGTGAAGCTTGAGATCGACTCTGCCAAGGGTGGCAAGCCTGAGACCGTACGTATAGAGAATCTACTTCTCACAGACCATGGAACTGACAAAGTTATAGATCGAGTCCGATGTCGTCCTCGTTGCTATCGGCCGACGGCCCTACACCGCCGGTCTGGGCCTTGAGAACATTGGTCTCGAGACTGATGAGCGTGGCCGTGTCATCATCGACTCCGAGTACCGAACCAAGATCCCTCACATCCGCTGTGTCGGTGATGTCACCTTTGGCCCCATGCTTGCGCACAAGGCCGAGGAGGAGGCCGTCGCCGCCATCGAGTACGTCAAGAAGGGCTACGGCCACGTCAACTATGGTGCCATTCCCTCCGTCATGTACACCCACCCCGAGGTCGCCTGGGTTGGCCAGAGCGAGCAGGACCTCAAGAACCAGAAGATCCCCTACAAAGTTGGCACCTTCCCCTTCGCCGCCAACTCTCGAGCCAAGACCAACCTCGACACTGACGGTATGGTCAAGATGTTGGCTGACCCTGAGACCGACCGTCTTCTCGGTGTCCACATCATCGGCCCCAACGCCGGTGAGATGATTGCTGAGGGTACCCTGGCTCTTGAATACGGCGCGTCCAGCGAGGACATTGCCCGAACCTGCCACGCCCACCCCACACTGGCTGAGGCTTTCAAGGAGGCCGCCATGGCTACTCATGGCAAGGCCATCCACTACTAAGCGATGCCAAGGCGGACAGGAGTTTTGGATAGGTGGCTGGATGCCAGTGAGTTTAAGCTCGCACCAGCCGGTTTCTTCTGTGGCCCCTGTGGTGAGCAACAGGTGCTCTTGAGATGAATGGAATGACTGTGGTCGCCGAGAACATATCAAAAAAACAACAAAGGGTCAAAGAGGGGCCTCATCAGGACTGTGGGCGGGATAGAGCCCGAGGCGTCTCGGACTCTGGGTTGTGTAAACTAGTAATATTTTCGTTTTGTCCAAGCATGATGAATGGAAACCACACGGCAAGATGCGTGGGCTGCATGTCTGAAGAATTCGATGTTCCAGTCACAAGGCGAATGGAAAGTGAGATGAATGCTTTGATACGTTGGGATATGCATGGACCTGACAGGAGCCCGCCCATTCTAGGTTACAGCTATGTTTGGGAGCAAAGTTGGCATCGTCAGAAAACACAGTATTTATGAGATATGCCCTTGGGTTGTAGCAGGCCTCGATTCATGGTTATTCAAGAAGAACAAAAAGTGTGTTCTAGCTATAAGCCTTCCAAAGGTGTTGCGACACAGCCTTGTAAACCTCAATATATGATGAGGGGTAGGTAGTCAAATTAGGAGCCACGGCTTACATGAGCTATAATTTTATCTTTTTTTAACCTCCGTGACCCATGATGCATGATTTCCTGGCACTCCCTTTGTTCCATGTCGAGAGACGAGTAGGTGTGAAAGCCGATCTGCGCCTAGATATTTAAGAATTGGGTCGTTTGAAGGATAACATGGGCGACAGGATACGACCTCGGTGACAGTCGACCTGCGTATTCGTTCCTGGTAATTGCAAAGTGGCATCGGAACCAAGAGCTTCCGGAGGGGTCGTGGCAGGACCGCATATCAACCAGATCAGCCCATATCATGGAGAAAGCCATGGCATGGGTATTGTAGGGTTCTAACTTGACAACTCCCCACTGGATGACAGGTGCAGCTGGTTGGCCAATTAAGAGAAGGTCAGCTGAGAAGCTTTGGACAAAGCTTGAACAAAGCTGACAAGAGTCTAGAATGACAGAGAAACGCTGTAAGAGCTGGTTCTGGCCAGAGGTGGGTTAACACGGCCCATAGCTCCTCAAGACTTTGTCGCAATGAGTTGCAACGCTCAATTGATGCGTATCTCATGAGACAGGACTGAGAAGGAGGCTGTATATGCGTATTTCCGTCATACGGACTTTTGGACGGACCCCGACAGGCTTACTCACCGGCGATCGGGTTCTAATTGGGGACATAGAGTCGTCGAGTGGATTTGCTTTTCCCTTTGCTAGCCATCTTTACAGGGTTGGGGAAGATGCCTGGTGGCAATTGCGCGTCTCAATCAAATAGCCCAAGTGTCCTGAAACAGTTGCCTATTCGTTAACATGGAATTGATCCTGATTGCTTCATCAGGGGCCTTTGGAGATGTGTAGAATTTAAGCAGATTACGTGTAAGAGGCCTCAATTAATTTGGTTGCCTTTCACATGGAGGCCCATGGCAGCGTTTAAGGGACCTTGGCGTGCGGCGGGGTTCCCTGCCTGGCCCCGCTGCACTGTTGCAGTTGCGGGCAGTCCAGCTCAGGTGGGCAGGGCCTGTCTTGCAGTGGGATCGGGCCACCGTCTGCCACTGCTCCACCACTGCCGGTGCTGGAACTCGACACGCACCGCACGCAGCCAAATGGAAAGATGCGGTGAATTGAGCCGCCGTTGATTTGACCTCGTCCATCCCTCCATCTACCCCGGTATTCCCCCCTTCTTTTAAACTTGCCATTTCCTCCCACACTCTCTCCCTTGGTTCAGAAGCACTCGTTGTAGGGCATTCTGCTTCATCTTATTCCTCATGTTGCAATTGTCCTAGTCAATCCTTTCTAGTCTGCCCTTGTGCTGTTTGTTTAGCATTATCTTGTTGCCGCGTTCGCCTTTGTGTCGCTTATCGCGATGGCGCCTAGCTCTATCGTGACGGGCTTGCCCCCGGCGCCCGGCAATGGGCCAAGCAGGACGCTTCAGCTCATGACCCGAGACGAGATCGAAGCCTTGATTGCTGAAGGCCGTAAGATCATCATCTTCCACCAGCAAGTTGTCAAGGTCGACCCATGGCTGCCGTACCACCCCGGTGGTGACAAGGCCATGCTTCACATGGTGGGCAAAGATGCCTCTGATGAAGTTGACTCGTACGTCTACCGTTTACTAATTGATCTCCGTTGAAAACCCTATGAAATCGAGACTGACTGTCCTTGTGCCTTGTAGTCTCCACTCCTTCGAAGCCCGTCAGCAGATGTTGCGCTACCGCATCGGTCGCATTGAAGGTTCCTGGACGAACTTCGTGCCGCCTATCCAGGGCGGCGTCTTCCGCACTCGCCAAGAGATCGAACAAGCTTCCTTGAACGACGAACACCCCGCAGATGCAACTTCGAGTGCGCCGTCCTCCCGCGTACCCTCCCCAGTCTTCGACGAGGACGACACCCAGGGCCTTCGACAGAGATCGGGTGACAAGACCAAGAAGGGAGATCGTGCGCCCTCGGTGTCGTCGGCTTCAACAGTGGAGGAGACAGAGATGGATGGCATGTCGTATTTGGACACGATTACCCGAGAGCACATCACTCTGGACCTCGACAAGTACCCTGCCCCCGACGAGGAAACCCAGGCCAAGATCATCGTCAAGTATCGCGAGCTTCACCAACGGATCTACGACGCCGGGCTGTACAAGTGCAACTATTGGGCTTACGGGAAGGAGTGCTGTCGCTATTTTGGCCTATTCACGGGCTCCATGCTTTGTCTTCGTTATGAGTGGTATACCCTCAGCGCCTTTCTCCTGGGCGCCATGTGGCATCAGCTCGTGTTTAGTGCCCATGATGCTGGCCACATGGGCATCACCCACAACTTCCATGTCGACTCGTGCATTGGTATCCTCATCGCCGACTTTATCGGAGGCCTTTCCATGGGCTGGTGGAAGCGAAACCACAACGTCCACCACATCGTCACCAACGCTCCCGAGCATGACCCTGATATCGAGCACATGCCTCTCTTTGCTGTGTCGCACCGCTTCCTTGGTAGCTTAACGTCGAGCTATTACGAAAAAGTGATGAGCTACGACGCCGTGGCAAAGGTGCTTCTGCGAATCCAGTCCTGGACCTACTACCCGTTCCTTGCCTTTGGCCGCTTCAATCTGTACCGCTTGTCCTGGGACTTTCTCATCATGGGTCGTGGCCCCAAGAAGGGCCCCGCGTGGTGGCATTGGTGGCTTGAGGTTGCTGGCCAGGTCTTCTTTTGGATTTGGTTTGGCTATGGCATTATCTACAAGACCCTCCCCAATAACTGGACTCGGTTCGTCTATATCATGGTCAGCCACATCACTCAGTCGCCGCTTCATCTTCAAATTGTTCTATCCCACTTTGCCATGAGCACTGCCGACCTGGGTCCCCAGGAGTCGTTTCCCCAGAAGATGTTGCGAACGACCATGGATGTTGACTGCCCCGAATGGCTCGACTTCATCCATGGCGGCCTTCAGTTCCAGGTCATCCACCATCTCTTCCCCCGCGTGCCCCGGCACAACCTGCGCAAGACGCAAAAGCTTGTGCAGGAGTTCTGCAACGAGGTCAATATTCCCTACGCACTGTACGGGTTCACCAACAGCAACAAGCAGGTTATTGGCAGACTGTCCGAGGTGTCGAGGCAGGCAGCGATCCTTTCAAAGTGCCAGCAGACGATTATGCGCAGCGGAGATTTCTCTGGCCATGGCCACCACCACCATCACTAGACGGACGAATACCTGCGGGCCAACCTTTATTGCTGTACATATCTTGGCTGTTTGCCGTTTGTTACTTGGTCAAAAAGTTCTGCTTAAAACCTAAGACTACTAGATGAGCAACACACTTGATGCTAGACCTTTCGATAGATGAATTGATGAGCATATGAAGAGACTGACCGAATCCTGCCTCATTTCACACAGTGAATTAGAAAGAAAGGGCCAGAGGCTGACACTCTTGTACCCTTCCTGTCATCGCCAACAAACGAAGTCTGATCAATAATGAACTCATCTTATCTCACAGCTACAGTCAGGCTAACCAAATCCAAGAGGAAAATAACACAGACTTGCAAGGGCAAGATGTTTCTATATTCAAGGCATTTTGTGGAGAACACTGCTCTCAATGAAGAAGGAGTATGTAATGCCGTTATGATAATAGCAGTCTGGCATAATAAGACTAGGAAACATCGGACGTCGGTTCTTCTGTCTCTCTGCTGTACATGGCTGGCATGGTATTACAGCCGCCATGGTTGGATTTGTCTCTGTCGGAAGTTACATCTGTTCTGTGCAAGGCATGGGAGGCAGCCGATTCAAGATGTAGCGTTTGGCGGTATGGCAACTCCGGACTTGAACAAGGCTCTAGACCAAGAGAAGGGTTGCTTGTGCCATCAACCAGCAGAAGTGCAGGACTCATGGTGAACATGGGCATCGGCGCTTACACCGGTAGTAGAGTGCATATGATGCATCAAGGTTAGCATGACGATCAAAGGATAGGCCCTGCGATGACGGTGCGTTGCCAGATGGCCGGGTTCTCGACGACGATCCTCGTGATGATCGCCGAGAAAGTCGTCGTGTGGGCTGGCGCGGGAGATGGGCGATTTTGAGGCTCCAACGGTTGGAGATGGCCAGACCGGGGTTGCCGCCATCACATGCGCCTCTGGTGGGAGCCGAGTGACGTCGACGTGTCGCACGCAACAGGACGAGGTCATGGTGGGCTCGCAAGCCTGATGAGTGAGTAGTTGTTGGTGTGTGGTACCGAGTTTGACGCGAATGGCCTGCGGACGCATGCGGGTTTTCGGGGGCGACCAACATGTGGCATTTTGCCGAGTTGCTTGCATGTCTTGTTGCCCGGCATTGCCCATCATGATAGTCCATGTTGGCAGGGGAGGGGATCTGGACGAGATCTAGCTATGGATGGGTTCAGTGCTGTTTGACACGAGTGCCATGGGCAACGTGGTCAGTTTCCCGACCTGGACACAACATGGTCGATTTCATCCGAAATATCAATGTCTGTGACCGGCTACCTTGATAACTGAACCTCGAGCGTCTCTGTATGATGCATCTCAGGCTGCACAGCTTGGCTCTAGACGCGCTCGTGCGTCACAGGCACAGTTCCAAGTGTGGCTCGTGGGGCGCCTGGTCTGGTGGGGTTCGACTCCCCCAAATGCTCCTTACCTTGGCTCTGGCTCGCTCGCCTTACAGTGCGTGAGGGTGCCTACCGCCTGCCTTACCTCCCCGTCCGTCCCCAATCCGAAACGAACCAACCATCAACCTTGGACTTGGAACCTAATCCTCTCGACAACAAATCTACTACCACGACCCAACGAGCGAGCTTCTACTACTGATCATCTAGCATCATCGTCTCATCACCCCGGCGCACCCTCCAAACTCAAGTCGCAGCTCCCGTCGTCGCGTCCAGCGGGCGATGTGAATGAGCTGCAGCCATGGATGCCAACATCCAGCGGGCCCTCAATGATAAGCTCTACGACAGGCGCAAGATTGGCGCTCTCGAGTATGTCTCACCTTTTCTCATGCTCGTTTCCATCTCGACTTCCATCCCAATGCAGAATCTCTCGGGCCTCTACATGACTGACTTGACTCCCCTGCCCCCGTTGCTTTGTTCCTCTGGTCTCTTTTAAGCTTCACAGCATGTCGCACCTCCTCTCCTTCGCCCAACCTGCTATACCCCCCCTGTTCAAGGACCTAACCGTTGACCACCATCCAATAGTCTTGAGCGCGTCATTCGGGAACTTGTGAGCACAAAAGACTATCAGCGTGTCCACGATATTCTCGAGCAACTCTGTAATGACTACGCCTATGCTGTGCACCAGCCCCATGCCAGGAATGGGGGTTTGATCGGTTTGGCCGCTGCGGCTATAGCCCTCGGGCCAGTAAGTTTCAACCCCCTCATGGAAACTATGATGCAGTCGTTGCCCCTTTCTATCAAGAGATGTGGATTTTGCTACGAGTCTCGAGTACTCGCGATTTTATCCTTTTATTTCTCGTCCTCTGACACCGACTTTTAGGAACTTCCTCGGTATCTCGCTAAAATCGTACCCCCAGTATTGGCCTGCTTCACCGACCAGGACGCGAGGGTGAGATACTATGCTTGCGAGGCCATGTACAATATCGCCAAAGTTGCGAAGGGCGAGATCTTGGTGTATTTTAATAGCATCTTCGATCAGCTCTGTAAGGTACGTTTCCCCGCAACGCTGGCTAGTAAGATAATGGAAAGCTTACACTATTGCCCTCCTATCTAGCTTGGTGCAGACTCGGAGCTATCAGTCAAGAATGGTGCAGAGTTGTTGGACCGCCTCATCAAAGATATCGTTTCAGAGTCAGCCGCTTCCTATGTCTCTATCCTCGAGGCACCACCCGAATTTGACGGCGATGACAAGGTATCACTAGATGACCATTCTCACTTGCCAACAGCCTTCTCACTCCCACGATTCATTCCTCTGCTCAAAGAACGCATCTTTGTCATCAACCCCTTCACCCGTCAATTCCTTGTTGGCTGGATCACTCTTCTCGACTCAATCCCGGATCTCGAACTCGTCACCTATCTACCCGACTTTCTTGGGGGTCTTCTCAAGTTCTTGTCGGATCAGAATTCGGATGTTCGGGCTGCTACGCAGACTTGTTTAGATAAGTTCTTGAACGAAATCAAGCGCATCTCCCGGATCAAGAAGGGAATCTTGGAGAGCAAAAGGTCAAAGGAGGGTGCCAAGAGGAAGCGACAGGATTCCATTGACAGCGAATCCATCAACCCGGAGCTCGAGGAAGGAGATGAACTCGACTCGGAGGCTGCCGGTGAGGATGACGACGATAGCAGCGGAGGAGACTGGATTCCGGGCCAAGATGTCGAGATCAACTACAAGGAAATTCTTGAGATCTTGACTGCCACGCTGGATTCACCTCTAGGTTGGTCAACTCACTGTCCCCCCTTCACCTTGACAGATCTGTCCTGTGACTAACACCGCGATAGAGGAGGATGGTCTTCTAGAGTCTTTGAGATGGGTTGTAGAGTTTCTTGACATTTGCCCCGAAGAAGTACTACCGTTCACCCCCAAGATTCTAGCGCACATGCTCCCAGCTATGGCCAGTACAAAGGAGACTATTCATCAAGCAGCAACCAGAGTTAACACATGCTTGATGGATTACGTTGTCTCGCTCTCGGATGATTCTGAGCTTACCCGACCGCCACCAAATCAACCCTATCACTTCTCAACCTCCAGACTCCCTATCCCCGGAGAGAGGCCCGAGGGCAACGGTAGCAACCGAGCGTCTCTAGCGAGTTCCAGGGATCTTGACTTTCGAAGCCCGACGCCAGGCCAGGGTCGTTCAATATCAACTCCTGCCAACATCAACGCGACACAGACGCAGGCTGACCTAGACTATGCCGCGGCTGTCAGCTCCCTAACCCTCCTCTTCCTCAATGATCACGAAGCAACCCGAGTGGCCGCCCTGACATGGCTTATCATGCTGCACAGGAAAGCCCCCCGAAAGGTTCTGGCCTTCAATGATGGCACCTTTCCTGCGCTGCTCAAGACATTATCCGATCCTTCAGACGCTGTCGTCACCAAGGACCTGCAACTCCTCTCACAAATATCACGAAATACGGAGGACGACTACTTTGCCAATTTCATGGTGAACCTTTTGCAGCTCTTCTCAACAGACCGAAAACTGCTCGAGACTCGAGGAAATCTCATCATTCGGCAACTTTGCTTAAGTCTCAGCCCTGAGAGGATCTACAGGACTCTGGCGGACTGCATTGAAAAGGAGGAGGATGTCGAGTTTGCAAGCATAATGGTGCAGAACCTCAACAACAATCTCATCACCGCCCCCCAACTAGCGGATGTTCGAAAAAGACTACGAAATCTAGAGACCAGGGTGCGTTAAAGCTTTTGCCAATCTACGTGACGCTTGACACTGACAAAGAATTCAGGATGGCCAGACACTGTTCGTGGCTCTGTTCAGGTCATGGTGCTACAACGCCGTGGCCACATTTTCACTCTGTCTTCTTGCCCAGGCCTATGAGCAGGCATACAACCTGCTGCAGATTTTGTGAGTCTTGATTCCTCACTCGTGTAATTCCGACAACTAATAGATTCTGCTCTTAGTGGAGAACTGGATATGACAGTCAACATGCTAATTCAGGTCGACAAACTGGTGCAATTGATCGAGTCACCGGTTTTCACTTGTAAGCATCCTAGTTACAAGGACATATAATTTGACAGCTGACCAACCCTCTAGATCTCCGTCTGCAGTTGCTGGAGCCTGAAAAGTATCCTTACTTGTACAAATGCATGTACGGTATCTTGATGCTTCTACCACAATCTTCGGCGTTTGCTGCGCTGAAGAATCGTCTAAACAGCGTCAGCTCCATAGGCTATCTACATGTAGCGCCTCGAAGGTGAGTTGGCAATCTGCCCTATCCTACTTCCACAATCAGATGTCACGTCTTTCATCCTCGCATCGTACTTGAACCTCATTCCACCATACTGACCAGAATACAGTTCTGCATCAAATTCAAGCAGCTCCAATTTTGATAGGCCCAACCGACTGAAGAGCAGGGAAGACGGAAATATCCGATGGGTTGAGCTACTAGAGAAGTTCCGCAGCGTTCAGGAGCGGGCGCGGCGCGCACAGCGACAGAACATGGATGGGGACGAAGTGCCATCAATGGGTGTTAGCGAGCTCCGCATAGGAGATGGTCCGATCGACACCAAGGGCAAGGATGCGCGTGGAGTACCACCGATGCCCCAGAAGGAACCCGCACCCACGCCTCCAGTACCAGCTAGAAGGTCGGGCCTGGGCAGGCAATTTGGGAGACTAGGCGGCGCTGTAGCAGGCAAGGGTCGACGAAACTAATAACAACAGGTCCGATTTTTGAGGACGAAGCGTATATGCCTGAAGTTTCTTCTCGCATGGTCGATGAAAAACCAGCCGTGCGGCGTTTCGGCGCTCGTTAATGTATAGTATCCAAGAATCAATAGGAACAAACATCAGCGTCGTCGTTTAACAGGACTCTCACGCTCCACCAAGCCTTCAAAAACAGCATCGCGCTGGGACGTGATAGAGCGCAACTGACCGCGGAGGTCCTCAAGCTCCGACCTGGCCATATCTGGGTTGCTAGGCAGGCCCTGAAAGGAGGCGAGTTGGAGGTCGAGTTCCTTCTTGCGCGCAAGGACAGCAAGATATTCTTGCTCGTCGCGAGCGAGGTCGGCGATAGTAGGGTGCGAAGCATCAGAGGAGGCGGCGAGAGCAGCTACGCGGTCTTGAAGCTCGGGTAGCTTAGTAGATAACGTCTTGATCTTGCGTTGCATATCGAGGTTCTGCTTGGCGAGATGGGACGGGGGTTTGTAGTCGTCGCTCTGGAGGTCACGCAGGAGGTCATTGATCTGAGCGGCTCCGGCCTCGATGTGTTGATGTAGAACCTCGACACGCGCTTTCATCTGCTCGGTATCGTGTATACTTGACTGGAGCTCGCACATACGACGACCCAGGGTCTCGGGTTCGGGGAAAGCGACGCCGAGCTGGAGCGCCATGTTGGCCATGGCATCAAGGGCGGTGTGGCCGTCGGCGGGCAGATTATGCTGCACGGCTTCGAGAAGACCGTCCCTCAGAGGCCTCTTTGTGGCTTCGACATCCTTCAACTTGGACTCTGACTGGGTGAGTTCCTGCAAGGCAGCGGCCTCGGACTTGGCGAGTAGACTTCGCTCCTCGTCGGCAGCTTCATTGACGGAAGCGAGCGTGAGGAGGACCTTGAGGGTATCGTTGTTGCGCTCGAAGGAAGGAACCGGACGAGGGTGGAACTTGGCGGAGAGCCAGGCGTCGATGTAGGACCAGTCGCGGGCGGTTGATGCAGCAATACGGGCGACGGAAGGGGAAAAGATAGCGGAATCTTGGCCGAGGAGGTGGTGATGCGCCATGGTGGCTTTGCTGCTCGGGGGCGCACGAATTAGAATGACAAGAAGCACTGAATAGACGAGTGCCCTGTTTGCCTGTCAAACCAAGGGCCGCTGCGCGTTTGACTTAAGAGACACAACGGAGGGCTTGCACAGCCAAATTTGTCGTCAACGCCAGCCAACAAGAGTTTGTTGATGGTTAGGTTCAATTGCAGGCAAGGCTGAGGGCCGAGAAGTGAAATGTGTGGAGGTGTGACGCCACAGACGTGCAGCAGCCACTGGCTGGCCTGTCACTGAGCGGGAACCCCTGCGACCCGCATCTCGTAGTGCGTGGCTGATTGGGTGCTCAGTCCCACCAAATTTATAGTGCCCGCCGCTAAATCCTGCGGCTTGAACCTGGAACTGCGCCTCAAGAAGTCGACATTGATAGGTGGATACTTGTGTCGCCGTGTGCATGTAGCCGCTTGCAGAGTACCTTCTTGACAGTGTTCCCCCAGAGACAAAAAGGACAGCGTGGGCCCCAGCCTGGAATCTCGCCCATCCCCGGTTGACGCCTCTCCATACACTTGGCTTGTTGGTTACTCGATAACTTGTCCTTTTCGTTCTTTGTCCTCGGCGCCGTCTTGTCTTTCCTCGTCTTTTCCCGTCCACAATTCGCTCTCGGCCATCGTCTTGTTATCGCGACCAGTGTGTCGGCGACTACTGCCCTTCTCCTTCGTTTAATGTATCGCCTCTAGTTTCTCCGTTTTGCGATTTGCCCCTCGATCTGTTACATACTCGGCCTCTGTAGAGACAAGCATACAAGATGCATCTCAATCTCGCGACGCTGGCCGTGGCCGCCACAACCCTCCTGGCCTCTGTCACCGCCCTCTCGCCTCAAGATGTCCCCGCCGATGTCCCCGTTTCGAATCTCTTGAAGTCGGCGCAGAACCATCTGTCTCGCGGCGAGACCAACGAAGCCCTCATCTACTACGACGCCGCCATCGCTCGCGACCCCAGCAACTACCTGTCCCTCTTCAAGAGGGCCACCGCATACTTGTCCCTCGGCCGGACTCTCCAGGCCACCGAGGACTTCAACAAGGTGCTGTCCCTCAAGCCCGGCTTCGAGGGCGCCCATCTGCAGCTCGCCAGGCTCCGCGCCAAGGCAGGAGACTGGGATGCTGCAAAGGCGCAGTACCGTGCTGCTGGCCAGAAGCCAGACTCGGTCGAGTTCACCGCGCTCGAGGAGGCAAAGCTGGCTTCTGCCTTGGCCGAGATGGCTGAGAAGGGCGAGAAGTGGGATGAGTGTGTCAACCACGCTGGCACTGCCATTGTCGTCGCGAGCCGATCTCCCCATCTGCGTGAACTCCGGGCACACTGCCGTTTCCAGCGCGGCGAGGTTGAAGAAGGCATGAGCGACTTGCGACATGTTCTGCACATGAAGCCTGGAGATATTAGCCCCCATGTTGTTATCTCGGCTACAACCTTCTACGGCTTGGGTGATCTTGAGAGCGGTATTGGGCAAGTCAAAAAGTGCCTCCAGTCCGATCCCGACTCCAAGATCTGCAAGAAGCTACACAAGCAGGAGAAGAAGGTCGAGAAGGCGTATAAGAAGATCCAGGGCCAACTCAACCGGGGACAGCCCACCACCGCCGGAAGGTCATTGGTTGGTACCGCCGAGGATGAAGGCTTGCTTCCTGAAGTCCGGAAGCAGGTGGAAGAGCTGCGAGAAAACAAGAGCATCCCAAAGACGGCCCGCACAAAGCTCTTGGAGGACTTGGTTGAACTCACTTGCCAAGCATACACCGAGGTAAGCCCCTTTGCTCCTCCTGTTCTACGTCTTCCAACATTACTAACTTGATGCTATCAGTCGAGTCACAAGGATGCCGCCAAGTATTGTGAAGAGTCAATAAACTTGCACCCAGATTCCTTTTGGGGTCTTCTTCATCAGGGCAAGACCCAACTCAAGAATGAACTCTTTGACGCCGCCATCCAGACGCTCCAGAAGGCCGCTGAGCTCCGCCCCGACCTCAAGGAAAAGGTCAACCCTATCTTCAACAAGGCTCAAATTGCCCTCAAGCGAAGCAAGACCAAGGACTACTACAAGGTCCTGGGCGTTGCGAACGACGCCGACGAGCGCCAGATCAAGTCAGCCTACCGGAAGCAGTCCAAGATCTTCCACCCGGACAAGGCAGCCAAGCAGGGCATCCCCAAGGAGGAAGCTGAGAAGAAGATGGCGGCCATCAACGAGGCATACGAGGTGCTCAGCGACCCGGAACTTCGAGCACGCTTCGACCGTGGCGACGACCCCAACTCGCAGGAGAGGCCCGGCAACCCTTTCCAACAGGGAAACCCCTTCGGTGGCGGCGGTCACCCATTCATGTTCCAGCAAGGCGGCGGTGGGCCAAACTTCAAGTTCCAATTTGGTGGTTTTTAAAGGAATTGGGGTTCTTGGGGACATGAGAGTTTTGGCAAGCAAAGCAGAAGAGGGGAAGCAACAGAGTGGAGAAAAAGCAGCAGGACAAATCGATTACCCCTGGAAAAGTTGGAGCTCTGCCAATGCTCATGAAGGGAGTCCTGACTGGCGGCGCATCTGGTGTTTGAGGTGTTGGGATTTCTCCATCGTCAGCTTATTAGATCAACATATAAAATTATACGGCAGATTCAAGGCAATGCTTGATGTTTCTAGTAATTCTTTAGATCTTAGGTGAAGTACCTAAGTATATTATTACTTTACTATTATACATAAGATAAGGCAAGGTAAGTCTAAGAAGAGAAGAACATAATTCTAGAGCGGTGAAATATTCCTATATCCATGAGATCTTATAAAGAAGACTGCATTGGGAAAAGAAAGGTTACGATGATGCTCGCCATAATAGCAACCTGCCAGAAAGCATCAAGCATCCGTTTCTTTTGCCCCTCTTCTTGTACTTATTCCTGCCTTCTCGTGTGCGCCTCATCGACCGGTCATGGATTGTCTAGTGTTGGAGCTTGGGGATAGTGGCGTTTCGCTTGCTGCCACGCCGAAGTCGGCATGACAGCGATATCGCAACCATTCATGACTTATAGACATGCGAAGTTAAGCCCCGGACCAGCATATCAAGATGAGACAATGCAAACATGTTCACAAGTTGAAGTAGAAAGGTTGAGCGCATATGCAAAAAAGCCGGGCGCCGGCCAAGGACCACGCAAGGCCGAGGTGCCACTGCTGTATCTTGACACAAAATATTACCAGCAACCTATCATGACACCCCCCCACCATCTAAGAGGAAAAACACACTCCCTGTTCCTTTCCTTTCCCTTGCCGTATCGCCGCTGAAGCCCCTTTTTTCCTGTAGGATTTGGAGATTTTCTTTTATATACACGTCCGTCGTTGATCGCCAGAATGTCACTTAGCCATCTCTTTACGAGAAGCTTCCAGTGGTTCGCCTGCGCCGCTGCTGGTGAGATACACGAGCGTGGCCCAGTTCTTTGGCGAGCGTCGGATCAAAAACAATGTGTCCAAGGGTATATCGGGTTTGCTGTCGTTGCCGTCTCCGTGATTTGTCGGCCGCTTTTTTCTTTCACTCTATTTCCTCGGCAATGGATGTAGCCGTGAGGCTTCGGCTCCGATTCGACTTCCGCACGCGCACCCGTTTCGATCGTTCCCCGGTCGACTGTTTTAGATGGAGGAGGGGAAGAGGTGCCTCACGAAGCGTCGTTTCGCTTAATGAAGTACGCCCTATTGGGTAGGCGATCAGCACAAGCTCAGGAGAGCAGAAGCGAAGGGTTCTTGATGACTTACTTGGAAAACTCATATGCTGACCAGCAGATGGCGGTACTGGGCATAGTGGTGACAACCCGAGGACGCACGCCCTTGAAGAAGCCCAAGAAACCCGCCCGCTTATACAGCAGTCGGCAGCCTCCCATAAAGCTGTTTACACTCCTCACTTCGGGGTCGACAGAAGTACCGCGGGTCTGAAGCATGGTCTTGATGACGTCCATGGGAGTTGTAAGACCAGCTGCGAAACCACCAGCGACGGCGCCAGCCAGACAATGGGTCAGAGGGTCGTAGTTTTTTTCGGGGTTCATGGCGGTAGAGATGGACTCGTATGCGAGGAACTGGAGCGCGGTGAAGGGTACGGTCATGGACAATGTGGTCGGATAGGAGATGTAGAAAGCGCCCAAGCCCTCAGTCTTGTAGACGTACTTGGCGCAGTCGACCATGGACCGGTACATCTTGCTTGAATTTTGAATCTGCATACGCTGCTTGATAACTGCGAAGAACTGTTAGTGGCCAGGCGTTGGGGCTGCAACAGCATGCGGCGTACCATCGAAGGGGTTCATAAAGGCATCGCTAGCAATGGTAGCGGCGGCACCACTAGTCGCTGCGGGGGTTCAGAGTCAGCAATTGGCAAAGGAAATAGAGGGAGGGGTTAGAAAACTCACCAGCAGCGAGGGGATGATGAACACCAGCTTGGTTTCCGCCCATGGCGTGCTTAACGGCCTCGTACGTAGCAAAATAGACGGCATGTGCAGGACCTGGATTTTTCTTAGCCATTGACGTCAAACAATTAAAGTGCCTAGAAAGCGGATATAGTGTCGACTCACCTGCGCCGACGATGACACTGGATATGCCGCGCCATAAGCTAAA
The DNA here is from genome assembly GCA_013266205.1 of Fusarium decemcellulare. Classification (NCBI taxonomy): domain Eukaryota; kingdom Fungi; phylum Ascomycota; class Sordariomycetes; order Hypocreales; family Nectriaceae; genus Fusarium; species Fusarium decemcellulare. The sequence goes on along the minus strand of JAAGWO010001084.1, from coordinate 35,523 downwards.
GAAGCCTTCGGTCCGGGCAATCTGGAAGGTGTTTCGAATGACGCCTGAATACGCCGGGGTGGTGCTAGGGTTGAGGATTTGCATTCGTGTCTGTGAAGAGCCGTGTCAGGATAATGATCGACAAGGGACACAATGCTAGTAACGACGCACCTTGATCGCATCAATGGGATACATGACTGTGTGTTCCTGTAAATGAGGCCGCGTTAACTTGGTCTCTGGTATTCTGGTCGTTCAAGGGAGAGCGTACGGCTATGCCAGCAAAGGCACCTGCTGCCATGTTCTGCAGCAGGGAGAAGTTGGGCGGAAGAGATTCATAGCTGCACAGAAGAAAGTCGGTCAGCCTCGGGAGCCTCAACAGAAGCCATGGCAAGGCATTGGAAGCTCACTCGTATTCCTCGACCGGCTCTGCACTTGGCTGGGCCATGGCGGCCACAGCTTCCGATGCTCCGCCGAAAGGCTTGGTCTCGAGGGCCGCCAGGTTGGCGACTGGGAGGGGTTCTGGGGCAATTGTGTTGGAGAGGGGCCGGCGATCGAGACGTGCCGGAGAGTGAGCCGGCAACGACGTGCTGGAGAGGACAAGAGCGAGGTTTAGAGTCGCGGTGCGGGTGGTCGCGGCAGTCGAGAACGATGACGAAGTCGAGATAAGGCGCAGGGGCAAAAATGCGGCTCCAAACTCGCTTGGGCCGACGGGGCCGAGGGATATCGATCGATGTCGCTATATCCGGCTCTCAGGTCGGGAGAGCAATTTAATCAATCGCTGCAAAAGAGGCTTTTGGTGGTCGGGAGTGGTGACGCCGGCAAGAAACAAATCCAGGGCCGAGCGGAGGAGATGGAGCAAAATGCAGATGGCGGTTGGTCTTGTCTGGGTGTGGTCTGGTCTGGGCTGGGCTGGACGAGGCGGAAAAAAAAGTGACAGCAACGTCCTTCTAAAGCTGTTATCTAGAAAAATTTCCTGGGGGTGGAAGGCTCCGTTTACGGCCTCGGAGTCCGGGCAGGAGCTACCTACCTCCCCTGCCTGCCTGTATGCAGTGAGGTGGTAGCAGAAACTAGGCGGGGAGGTACTACCTTGGCTGCTTGCCCAGGCTAATAGGGTACAACACTGTACCTAACCACCTAGCTCCGCGGGCCATATCAGATAGAACTGAACGGTTGCGTGGAGCAAGGTACCAGCGCGCCCTGGAGTCTATGGCGTGGTACTTGTGCTCGTCGTTTCTCCGTCAGATCTCCTGCCACGGGCCCCCGCGGAAGTGCTCCGTACATGCAGTAGTAGAGCCAGTCTCTCATGCGTCAAGAGGGGAGTCTTCAGTTGCCCAACTACTAGTTAGAATCCATCTTGAAGCCGATTCTCTCCTCTGCCTCTTGCCGTCGTGTCTCCTTACAAGGGCTCCTGCGCCGGAAACCAGAGTCCATTTGCTTGGCCCGCCATTTCAACGACAAGGGTCGGCTCAAAACGCCATCCATCTCCCTCACAAGCAATGCCAGCCCAACCTCCCGGTGAGAGCTTCCTAGTCCAGCACACCTAGGGCATATTATATCCATCCATCCCAATGGCCAGTCAGTGTTCCAGGGCTCTCCATCTTCGCAACGCACACGTTCAGCGCGCATCAGCGCCTGGACCGGCCGCACTAGACCCGGCCATGGCCACTCAAAGACCCAGCAAGACATCTCGGTACTCATGTCAGTACGTAAACCTGGCTAATTTTGCTTGTTTGATGTGGGCCAGGCCGACAGAGTCTCATATCTAGGGCCGGTTGCCTGCCGCCCGCCCGGGACACCGACTTCATTATCACGAGATGGAAGCAGTCTTGATAAAACGACAAACAGGCCATACACTACAGGCTCTGTAGCTGGTGTATCCATCAAATAGTCAAACACAAACAAAATGTAAAAGTGAGAGGTCATGGCTGCGCTCGCCTCTCATCTTTCATACCTCCCTCGTTCTAGCGGCCCATCCAACTCCACCAACAAACGGGAAGGATAGTGCCAAAGACGCTGATCTGAGATACACAACGGGCAGAGCAGGTTACTCACGCCCATGTAATATCTTGTTTGGTGTCCATAACTGCGCTTCCCACACTAATTCACACAAAAACAGCCAGCACTTCGGCTTACAACCTCTTGTCCGCCGTGTAGGTCAAGTCTCTAGGCGGCTACTTTCTAAATAACTACCACACACGAAGTCGAAATCCAGAAAAATGAAACCTCGAAGCAAAAAAAAACTCACGCACGCATCAAGGTGTCCCAGCCTGCAGCCCCAGAGAGCTGAAATCCTTCCTTCACTGGGATTGGACGGTGGGAGAGGAGTTGCACAGCCCAGGTGCCAAGGGCGGAGGTCATCTGTACAGGGGGCATGCTCCGTGAAATTAGGTTATCAATCAGTACGGGATCACAATCAATCATTCAATCAATCAGCCAAAGAAAAACATCTCCCCCAAACTTGGGAATCATATAGGCGCGTGCTAGACTACCTTCCCCGAGGGCCCGGTTACTCACATGCCGCACGCCACACGCGGGTATTTGATGCCATGGAATCCATTTTCTTTTTCCCACGTTAATTCCACAAAAACAGGGTATCCAAGCTTTCATTCATTGCGCGATTTGACCCGAGATGCCGGTTCCCATGATCAAACCGAAAAGTAGCGTCATGCCTCAATGCTTTTGCCTTGCCCCCTTCTCATCTGACCGAATCTTCGTTTGCCGTTGCCACCACACCCTTTCTCTCCTTTTCCCTACCAATCCTGGCTTCTTTCCGAGACATCCTCAAGTTGATTCCACGATCTCGGGCTCGGCGGAGCGACCTTAAATTCTCCGCCATCGCCGACCTCGCTCTGAAAACGCCGAGCTCCGTCGTCGTCAACAGTCCCGGATTTGCGACTCGGAGCCGAACTTGTCCATCTGGACTTTCCTCGGTCTGCCATGGCAGGCGCATTTGTCACCAATGCACGTGGATGTCTTCAAACCTGCTTTAGGTTCTCCAGCAAACGAGAACAGGCATCAGATGATAAAATCTTTATTGAGAGATGTAGCGTGCATGTCCTCGAGTAGCTGCACCGCGATTCCACTGGATATCATACGCCCGTCTCCAGAAAAACGCCATCCGTAAACCAAGTGTGGCCCTGAATCTGAACAAAGTGGAAACTCATTCAAGGTCCCACGGCCCCTTGCCAGAAGCAAGTATGCAAACAAAAACGCGCATCTATGGCAAAACGAAACAATATTCGCCTCCAGCCTCGCCTCCAGGGAACAGGGTACACCAGTCTTGTAACATTTCCAGCATGCGCCTCGACACCAAATATCCCTGTCTAATGTGACAAAACATATAACCAACAAGGAAGATTCGGAGTACTCTTGTTCTTAAACCATGCCGCCGCCTCGACGGGGCCGCTGGGTCTGCTGTAGTTGATAGATCAGACCCAAGACTCCTGCCTCAGCCTCATCCGTGTTGGCTGCGCTGTTCTCTCTGCTGACCCCCTTTGCTGGTGATGTCTCCCATGTAGACTCGCCCAGCATACCAGCCGGCTCATACAACTCATCATCTTCCCCAGGCCGTCTCATCCCACTATCCTCTGCTTCTTCAATGATCTGGCTCTCTCCGCGATATCCGCCTCGAGGGTGCCTCGACCAGTACAGGCTTCGTGTGGCAATATTCGCTCCCGCGGGCTGATGATGCTGATCCAATAGCACAGACGCCATTGGGGACGGCTGGGGCATCACCGGCCCAGTGCGCGGGCCTCGCCCACCAGGAGCTCGACTTCGAGCCCGACCCGTTTCTGCCCGACCCATGTGTGAGCCTTGCATGTCTGCTGCAAGCGTCGGCGAGTTGAGGCCCGGGAAAGCTGGAGGGGGGTGGAATGCTGGTCGCGTCCCTGGTGGCAGATGCCCCGGAATTCCCGTCTTCGGGTTGATGACATAGTTGTCGATAAACCCGTAGTAGGATGCGGCCATCTTGCCGTGCTTCGTGGAGTAATAATCCTCGCGGACGTCCTGATGGGCTCCCTGTTGTCCGGTATTACCGGGACCTTTCTGAAAGTCGAACACCGCGAACGAGCACACGTAGCCCAGCCCGTCGACATGAATGGTAAACTCGCGGAAAAAGTCGACGATTTGATCACTGCACTTGGGAAGTGAAAAGAGCAGTAGCATCGGGGTCGTGATAATACCCATCACCTCTTCTAAAAAGATGACCACCTTCATCTTATACAGCTCCGAAAACTCCTGCTTCACCTCGAAGCTATGGAGTCTGCCTTGCCAGTGATCCGGCATATATCGTGTGTACTCGATGACATTTCGTAAGGCATACTCAGGGTTGAACACCAAGGTTTCTTCAGACACCATGCCACGCGTCATCGCCCAAATGGCACCAAAGACACCCAAGTAAAAGAGTACAGGTCGGTCCTTGGTAATCTCAAATTTGAGAAAGAGCTCGGAGTCCAGGACGGAGCCAATTGCCAAGATGGCGGTAATCGCTCCTGTCATGAAAGCAATACTCCGCGCGATGTCTTCCGTCATCCTCTTCGGAAATTGGTCCATGTACCGAGTTGCAAATGGGAAGGACATGTGCAGTCTCTCGTAGAAGATGTGTGGAAGCTCGTTGAACTCTCGAAATTTCCACTCTGCGAGAGATGTGTATTTGCGTGCCGCTGCCTGTTTCGGATCTTTTTGGTACTCCTGTATACAGTGGTCAGTGTCATCGTTTCGCGGTTCAGCTCACCATCACTTACATTATAGTATGTGAAGAAGTAAACTATGACCACATATGCCAGCACGACGGGCGCGAACACGAGGTTGAGAAATCCTGCAAAAATGAGACGCTGCTTGAGCTTCTGGCTCAGCAAACGTCTTCGATCCGCACGCAAGAAGTCCTGCTGGACCTGGCCGAGCTCGTTAAAGGCCATATCGAGAATGCAGTAGTGGAGATACCACTCCATCGTTTTGGAGAACAACTGCCGGCCACGCAGGAACGGAACTGGCAGGGAGAGGTTCAGGACGTCCTTATTGATCATGGCAATAAGATAGTTGTCCTTGCGCATTAGACGGTTGGCGATGTCGTGTGCGTCAAGCCTCTCCTTGGACTGGCTACCAATGAATTGTCGTAACCTGGAAGGGACGTTTGTCGCAGTTTTGGGGTTCTGATCGCGTAGCGCCATAATCCGAGCTACAATATCCTGCCAGGAGACCGTCTGCATGTCTTGTTCGGGAATATCCAGCAGGTGGATGTAAAAGTCTCTGATGTGAATGAGACGACGTATCTCTACAAAATACTGCACACACTTCCAGATGAAAAAGAAGGTGTAGAGCCAAATTCCAAGGTTCCAGAGCCCAGATATTTTTCGAGTGCACTGCGGAACAACGACTTCATGGAGTGATACACTGCCGGGGATCTTCGAATAATCGACACACTGGCCAAGAAACGTCACTAGCACCGCAACGAAGAGCGTCTCCCTACCAGTACAAGGTCAGCATCCTGTCCTTGAGTATACATCAAAGTGCGGTTGCTTACAAAAGCCACAGGGCGTTGGCACATAAGATACACCATAGGCCGCCGCCCTCGTAATAGTCGTACACGTCCCGCATGAAGCTATCCAGATTTGAGGTGTTAACCCATCGCCAGAGTGCCTTCTCTCTCGGATTGTTTGACATCGTCCCTCTGGCCACTGGGCGTGGTTGCGATCCTGTGGGTATTTCATACGGGTCTTCCTGATGCAGTCGCTGCTGTGTCGTTGCCGCTTCCCACTGGGCTCTTGATCGTGCCGAGGACGGTCCAGCTGCCGATGGAATCCGCGTATTGGCTGGTCGAGCTGGACGGTTCGGTGATGCCGGCAGGTTATCGATCTCGTTTGGTTCAACAAGTAGCGACGCGGGCACATCGTTGTCGACCTCATCATCATGTAGGTTCCATCCCGGGGGCGGTCCACTGGGGCTTCGTGCTTGTCTTATCGGTTGGGCTGTGGCTCTGCCTTTTCCCTTCGAGTCTAACGCTGCGCTCTCCACTGTCATGCGACTATCGCTGATACCAAGCTCTTCTGCATGGAAGCCATCAAAACGATGGCCGAGATTCTCTTCGTCGAGGCCCGGATCGTACTCATCGTCATCTTGGGAGCGCAGTTGTTCGTAGAAGGATCGAGTTCCCCGTGTGGGGGACTTAAGTCGAGAGAAAATGTTGGAAGTCATTGCGACCCCTTCGGCAATGGATCACCTATGATTCTCGCTGGGCATATCGCGCTGTGATAGAGACACCGTCGAGTGTGGTTGGCAAGTTGAGGTGCCCTCGCAGGGTAAAGAGACGTTGCGACTCGTAAAGCAAACAATATTGCCTACTCCTCGAATTCAACTATGCACTAGTGATACCAGAGGAGAAGGCGTAGCGGTTTCGAGACGTGAAGAAGGCAGAGGCTATCCGCTAGAAATCGTCAGCGTTGTTATGGAGGATAGCCGGATGGTCACGAGCCAGGTGACGGCGATAAGCGTGACCCAGAACACATGCCTCTGTCAAGCAGCGGACTCAGTGTTAAATATGGCAAGATCGCGATCAGGGGTGGAACCTGATTAAATAGCAGCCACGAGGCCTTGAAACGCAACAAAAGACGAATGCAGCAACTGTAGCGCGGTGAATGCAGTGTTGAACCCTCCAGGCATCACCAGTCGCAGGTATGACGCTACAAAGCGGTGAAGTGTTCTGCCGGACAATGCGGATAAGGCACTCGCACCCCACGCGTTGCGCCACACCGCCTGCCCTTTCCAAGCTCGGCTCACGACACCGTTGCACACTGAATACGATTGCCTCTTACTAGTGACCTGGAACCAGGCTGTTCATTCGTTGTGATTCATCCACTGAGTTTTTCGGGTCGCTGTGTTCTTTTTCTTGTCCCTTACCTACTCGCCGGCTAGGAACGTCGGGAACTATAAATCTGCACCGAAATGGGGTAGCATCTGTCGAAGGCATCAAGGTTCAGCTGAGGCGACTAAAAGTACCCGGGCCCCATCGTTGAGCAAGATGTCGTCAGATCGCTCATGGTCTTTGAAGAGCCTGCCTATGAGGGATCCCTCTAGCGCAGGACTTCTCCCATCCGAGAGTTACCCACAAACACCAGCGACCCCAAAAGGTTTAACTCCTCTTGCCTCCAAGGTTACCAGTGTCCTTTCAACAACGCACTCCGATACCGAGTTTAGGGATGCTCTCACCCTTCTTGATCAACGAGGGATTCAAAATGACGCCGAAACTCGGAGACGAGTTCGACTGGATTTGCAAAAAGAAGTCATTGACAGCAATGGAGAAGTCATCGCCGAATTTGGTCGTGTGGCTGAGGTAGGTTCTTTTCAGACTATTAGAGGATCATTGCCAACTAGGTTATAGCAACTCCGGCGTATCAAAACAACTATCGAAAAATTGAACAGTGGTTACGAAGATATGAAAAGTCAAGTTGTTGCTGCTCATAAACAAACGACACCGGCGCTCTCCGAAGCGTCATCGCTTCTGGAGCAAAGGAGGCAGGTCGAAGTCAAGCAAGAGCTTCTGGGCGCCTTCAAAAGGCACTTCATTATGTCCGAGAACGAAGTTGCTGCTTTGACCATGACGGCCGAACCGGTAGACGACCGGTTCTTTGATGCTCTAAGCAAGGCGAAAAAGATTAGCAAAGACTGCGAGATTCTGCTTGGCTTCGAGAAACAGACCTTAGGCCTCGAACTGATGGAGCAAACCTCAAAGAACATCAATCTTGGTTTCCAAAAACTATACAAGTGGATACAGCGAGAATTCAAGACGCTGAATCTTGAAAATCCGCAAATGAACTCATCGATTCGACGAGCCCTTCGAGTCCTTGCAGAACGACCATCACTTTTCCAGAACTGCCTCGATTTCTTCTCGGAAGCGCGGGAAAGGATTCTCTCTGACTCATTTTACGTGGCCCTTACGGGAACTTCACCATCAGGGGCTGAGGATCAATCCGTCAAGCCAATCGACATGACAGCTCACGATCCCTTGCGCTACATGGGCGACATGCTGGCCTGGATTCATTCCGCAACAGTTAGCGAACGCGAAGCATTAGAAGTATTGTTCGTTGCGGAGGGCGAGGAGCTGGCGAAGGGCTTGAAATCTGGCCGAGATGCTGAAATCTGGCGCCTCGTCGCAGAGGATGATGAGGTGGAAGCCGACTTCAATGCCCTGAAGGCATTGAATGATCTGGTTGACCGCGACATCTCCGGGGCAGCGCGTGTGCTTCGCCAAAGAATGGAGCAGGTTATTCAAGCGAACGAAGACACCATTCCCGCTTATAAACTCGCAAACCTCATCAATTTTTATCGTATCACGTTCCAGAAGACTCTCGGTCCAAACACCAACTTGGTAGAATTGATCGAGAGTCTTGAGACGGAGGCTTTACGCCAGTTTCGGGCACTTGTCCGGGATCACATTGCAACTCTACAGGGAGAGTTCCAGCATGCTCCTTCGGACCTTGGGCCGCCTGCATTTCTTCAAGACTCTTTGAAGCAACTCAAAGCGATCAGTAAAACGTACGACTCTTCACTCTCAGCCTCTGAAGATCGAGAAAGCGAGTTTGAGAATGTATTAACAGAAGCTTTCGAGCCATTCATGGCTGGATGCGAGAATATGGCCAAGACCATGAAAGACCAAAACGGCGCCATCTTTCTCGTCAACTGCATCTCGTCTGCTGTGGCATGCTTAGAACCATTCGACTTCACTCAACGCAGGACGAAGAGGCTGCGCGATCAATCAGACAATGAGGCCAAGAAGCTTGTCAGCAGTCAATATGACTTTTTCCGGAAAGGATCTGGGCTAGATTCCATTTTTTCGTCTTTGGAGGACAAGGACAAGAATTCGGCATCTTTGGATGAGAAAGTGCTCGGCCAAGCCAGCCAGACCCTGGACGACTTCCTGCCATCCGCACTCATGGACGCTATGGATAATCTGAAGCACCTCCAGGATTCCAAGCTGGCGCGACAGATCACTGAGGAAGCGGCAGAACAGTTCTGCAATGATTTCGAACAGCTCGAGGAGGTGATCACAGAGGGAGATGACGAGTCAACGGACTCAGATGAAGAGGATGAGGGACTTCGATCCGTATTTCCCAGAACAACAGCCGAGATTCGTGTACTACTCTCATAGATTACACTTACACCACGTTACGAATAGTGAGACACGAATCTACCACTAAGATAAGAGGCCGGTTAAAACAAGAAAAACCCCTACTGGCACTTGGGAAGAATCTTACATAGGAGAATTTCGAATAGAAAGAAGCCATGATGAATACGTTTCTACTGAACCGATTCGCACGAGGCTTAGACGGTGACTTTGTTTCAGTGTACCTAAGCGACATGCTCTTGACAGGAATTCATAGAAGTGTGTCATGGTCGGGTGAGGCTGGTGATGGAGCGCCCTGTGCAAGAATACCCCGCCACGCGTGATTGCGACGGGGGTGGGCAGTGCGAACCAAGACTACGTCACCGCCTGCCCAACTCTGCCTGCTTGCTCCGGTACGAAGTACAACGACCAACTTCATCACGTTCCAACTGTGGCCTGTACGAGAAGGCCCCCGAGTGTTGGTCTCAACTACAGCCTGCCCTCGAAAGCACCCTGGTCGACTCACCAAGCGCGCGATTTGCCAGACCTAGAGCATTGGCGACAAAGGACAAGATTCTGATCACCAGCGCGTACCCACTTCATCGCCCTTTGCAGAGCCTGGTTTCGACGAGCATATCCCTTAAGTACAGTCGGCGGACAGAGCGCGACAAGAGCCAGGCTCTGGGCTACTATGGTATTGCCCTGCTGCCGGAGCCATGTTACGGAACAAGGCCCTGGCTGTCCTGCAGAAAACCTACGATGATAGCTACCTAAGCTGCTCAACTGCCGTTTACTATGAAGGCCAGGTACGGCGATAGTTTGGTGTCTTTGACCTTTGTCTAACAACGCCTCGCATCTTCAGGGAAACGAGAATGAGGCCATGAGGCACTGGAGGAGTGCTCTCGACCAGATCTACGATTATCAAGCGAATCGAGCGCCGCCATCATATGCCCCGCGAACCGATACCGAGAGGGCATTGCAGGATGCACTGAAACAGCTTGAGCTACAATGTAAGGAACGGATCGATCTTCTCGAAGCGCTACGCGTATCACGACACGACGAGACAATACCGCCCCCACCGGCTGGCAAGTTGACCAAGCGGCCCAGTTTGCCTGGTAACGACCGAGGCAATGGAGCCATAGGACAAGGCACGATTCCTGCAGTCAGGTACTCTGAACTATCACGACCAGCACTTCCGCACCGCCCATCTAACCCTCGACGGACTTCATCAGAACAGGCCATCGTAGATGGGCCCAGCGCATCGCTGGATCCAAACATATCTACGACCTCTTTAGGCAGATCATCATCGCCCAACGCTCCCACGCTCCCACCAAGACCGAACAAGACGCTTCGATCACCAAGTCCAGAAAAGCACACCATGAGGACGACCCTGCGCTCAGGAAAGCCAGGCGACAAGCCCAGCAGGACCCGCAAAGCGGCAAAGCCTATTGCTGAAGGACCAAGCAAGGCCGCAACCTTGGCATGGAGCGCACTAGGCTCCAAGGATAAGTTTTTGATGAGAGGCAGTCATTCAGAGGCCGGTCCGGCAACGCCAAGCCCCAACTCTCGCACTTCCCTAGAACAAGTCCGCAGACCCGGACCAGTGCAGTGGGACAGCCATTCGAGAAGACTTGTTGTGCCTCGGGAGAGTGACTCTAGCGGGGAGCCGTCAAGCGCTATGCGTCATTCCGACGAATATTGCTACTCACGGCCATCAATGCTGTCAGTCACTGCCGCATCCAGTGCTCTCAACACACTGTCCTATCAAGACCTCCCTTCGTCAGACAACTACATGAGTCGATCAGAACGATTTACAACTAACCGAGACGGTGTGGCATCACCTTCATACCGAAAAGCGTCAAGACAAGAGGCGCTTCATGACACCGAGGCTGCCGATGACTCTGGAGAGACGTCAGAGAAGAGAAGTGCGTCGGATGCTCTGCCCAGTAGAAGCCCAGTGGCGAGACGACCCGGGAGGTCTTCGAAACCGCCAAGGCCCGATCCAGAAAAGAGAGACCGTTCTAGGCGGCATGAGCGCAAGACACGGCATGTTTCTATTTCGAGCACGTCCGGGGACGAAACGGGTCGATCTGTCTCGAGGTCGAGGCGGGTCAAGGCGAAAGAGGCGGCTATTGAGGCTGACTCGCAAGCTGACTCCTCAGACGCTTCTCAGGCAGAGAAAAGCTCCGACGAAATGACCGAGTGGAAGAAGAAGAAAACAAAAATTCTTAAAAGTCTACCACCTGGAGTCGATGAAGCGGCTGCCAAACAGATTCTCAACGATATCGTCGTTCAAGGAGACGAGGTCCATTGGAGCGATGTAGCTGGCTTGGAGATTGCAAAGAATGCCCTCCGTGAGACTGTTGTTTATCCGTTCTTGCGGCCAGATCTGTTCATGGGACTTCGAGAGCCCGCCAGGGGCATGTTACTATTTGGACCCCCAGGAACTGGAAAGACGATGCTCGCCAGAGCGGTTGCAACGGAGTCGAAATCGACATTCTTCTCTATCTCGGCGAGCAGCTTGACAAGTAAATACTTGGGAGAGTCGGAGAAGTTGGTACGGGCTCTTTTTGGACTTGCCCGGACACTAGCACCCAGTATCATCTTTGTCGACGAAATCGACTCCCTACTGTCTCAAAGATCGGGGTCAGGAGAGCATGAGGCCACTGGAAGAATCAAGACCGAGTTTCTCATTCAGTGGAGCGATCTTCAACGCGCAGCTGCTGGAAAGGAGACAAGTGACAAAGATAAAGAAAGAGGAGACGCCAACCGGGTCCTGGTGCTAGCTGCAACAAATCTGCCTTGGGCAATCGACGAGGCAGCTCGACGACGATTTGTGAGACGCCAGTATATCCCACTTCCTGAGCCAACGACTCGTGAAACGCAGCTTCGGACTCTCTTAGGTCAACAAAAGCATGATCTATCGAATGAGGATATCCTTAAGCTGGTAGATCTAACAGATGGTCGGTAGAATGTCTCCAAACCCCTTTGGAGCTTGGCTAACATACCACGGCAGGTTTCTCGGGTTCGGACATCACAGCCCTTGCCAAGGATGCCGCCATGGGACCGTTACGGTCTCTAGGGGAGGCGCTGCTACACATGACGATGGATGAGATTCGACCGATTCAATTGGTTGATTTCGAAGCAAGTCTATCGACGATACGGCCTAGCGTTAGTAAAGCTGGATTAAAAGAGTATGAAGACTGGGCAAAGGAGTTTGGAGAGCGAGGCGGTTAGATTGCATCAAGGCCTTGTATACAACATGTATGTTAGAAGCGTGGGTTAATGACCCCCGTGTAAGAATGTCCGGTATGGACATTATACCACGAAGTTGCACGTCACGGCTGATGGACAAACAAGGGCGTGGGTGTTTTGATCGGGTTATGTCTACTATGTCATTTTATATGGTACAATTGATTTAGTAACGACTCCTCCGTTCCATCGCATGACGACTCCTCATGACATATCGTACAGGGCCTGGCTTTGACCTGCCGCTCCCAATTTTGGGTCCGTTTACCTCCAAAGGCCGTGCTTGAATTACACATCGCACCGGCTGGTGACGTCGGTACATGTGGCTCGTGAAATCAGTATTCGAGTTGTTTAGTCGACGTCGCTTGCCGAGGTCTGAGGTTTCCGTAGTTTCTGAGCCTCCTCCCAAGCCTTGCGCTTTGCCTCCCTCTTCTCAAGTTCTAACCTCTTCTCCTCCTGCTTCTTCTCTTCCTCGGCTTGTCTCCTGGCTGCCCGCCGTTCGTCCTTGGTGGCCTTCTTGGCCTCACGGTCTGCTATCCTCTCCTCCAGACTTGGCACCGGCGGGCGCTCCTCAATGGAGGTGCCATAGGGAGCGATAATGTGCTTGACGACATGACGCTTGTGCTGGGAGGTCGGCCAGCCGGGAACGATGGCGACGACATCGCCAGTTCGGAGGGACGAGTTGGGGTCGTGGACGAGATAGTGCTTGGGGTCGGCGAACCACTGCACGCTGTTAGACAAGGAATTCCCAACAAAAATAGGGCCGTGCGCATCGCAAGAAAGAAGCTCACCTTGTTGACAATCTTGTTCCACTTCTGGCCACCAACTCGGACCTTGACAGTCTTTTGCATGAGGCCAGCCGAGACGACGACGCCGTGAAGCTCGTGCGTCACACGGCGCGCGGCCTTGGCGACCTGAGAAGACATGACAGTGACGATTCTTCTGGTCAATTGAATGTCGAATCAACCATATAGAGGGCCAAAGTGGCGCCCAATTCCTCAGTTCCCGGTCACTTGGGCGAAATGTCGGTTGGTTTGATAGCCCACCGACGAGAGTCAACCAGGAAAGGCTGTTCTAAAATTTGGCAGCCAATGAAGTCCAAGATCAAGTAATTATGTAACCCAAACGTTGAAAATGACGGGCAGCGGATCTGATTGGGCGGCTTCCTCACAAGACCTTGACCTCTCACACGTGCTGGGATGAAGTCCCGAGTCACCGCAGGAATTTTGCAACCACACAGTTAATGCGCATATGCCGTTCTTCTGCGCACTTTTGAGGTATTTTGTCATTTGCCATCAGCAAATTGAACTTTCCCAGGCCTTCAATTCCCGCTCCGCTCAATTGCTGAGCCATTGTCAAGCTCACGGCACGTGCCCCGCCATCAGCAGAGGAGCCCGTCAGCAGCCGGGGTTCCGGAGACTTACTGCTAAGCCTGCACGAGCTTCGGGGCTATCCTACCTACCTAGTGTGGGGGCGGCCTTACAGAATTTGGCTTGGCCGCAGGGTTCTACAAGAACGATTCATCCGACTCCCGCATCTCCCCTCTGAGTTGATTTTTCTTACTTCTTCACCATCTTTCGCTACTTGCTCACGCTCTCGAGAATTGCCATTGTGTTTTTTGCCATATATCAAAGCATCCCCCGGCATTCACCACCTTGTCTCTGTCTGCTCTTAGTAGCATTGAGTCACAATCCCGGCACAACTTTCACCCGCTCTTCAATTTACCGTCACCATGTCCTCTCCCGAGCGTCGAACTGGAGTGAAGCGGCCGAGTAAGCTCTGAACACACCGCTTCACCCAAAGTCCATTGCTGACATGCCACGTCCTTCAGGAACGCAATCGCTTCCTCCTCCGGCTCTCCCCCAGCTGGTCGCGGAGCAGAACACACCCATTCCGCCAACCGACAAGGACTCGCAGCGCCTGATCGTAGTCTTGTCCAACGCCAGTCTTGAGACGTACAAGGCGTCGCACGGTGGCACCAGCCGCAATGGCATGCATCGCGAGGACAAGTATTCTTTGCTCAACAGTGATGAGCACATCGGCGTCATGCGCAAGATGAATCGGGATATCAGTGATGCTCGACCCGACATCACCCACCAGGTTTCAACTCTGGCTATCTGAGTCGGCATTCAACATGCTGACTGTTTCTTAGTGTTTGCTGACCCTTCTCGACTCCCCCATCAACAAGGCTGGCAAGCTCCAGATCTATATCCACACTGCCAAGGGCGTCTTGATTGAGGTTTCACCCTCGGTCCGTATACCTCGAACTTTCAAGCGCTTCGCTGGTCTCATGGTGCAGCTTCTGCACCGGCTGTCCATTCGGTCGACCAATTCCAACGAGAAGCTGCTTCGTGTGATCCAGAACCCCATCACTGATCACCTGCCTCCTAACTGCCGCAAGGTGACGCTGAGCTTTGACGCACCGCTTGTGCGCGTACGTGAGTATGTCGAAACTGCCGGTCCCAAGGAGAGCATTTGCGTCTTTGTGGGTGCCATGGCCAAGGGCGAGGACAACTTTGCCGACTCGCTCGTGGACGAGAAGATCTCCATCAGCAATTACTCTCTGTCTGCGAGTGTGGCCTGCAGTAAGTTCTGTCACGCGGCCGAGGATGTCTGGGACATCATGTAAGAGCAGGACACGAAATGAGGCCGCCCGGTGGCCAACAGCTGCGATAGACGCCAAATGCTGGCTCGCCCTGCGGCGATACAACATCGTCGCTAGGGCGAGGCAGCACGGTGGTAACTTGGAATGCCTGGGGTGTTCGCTGTCGCTTGTTTTTGCAACCAAAACATGGGGCGTTCAACAACGGGTCCAAGACGCGCATGTCGTCTTGATGGGCCATTTCAACCTGGCCCATTCCTTCTCTTGTCCTTTCTGTACTGTTTCTTTGCATGTCTGCACTTTTTCTTTCTCCCCTTCTGCCTGATGCTTATTCTGTCTGGGTCAGATTTTGGCGGATCACTCGGCCAGATCTGGAGATTTCCGTGTCTACGGTCTAACCACACAGCATCTCTGGGACGAGGCAACGGAATATTTGTATGCGCCCGCCTAACAGTTCGGGGCAAAGACGGGCGTGAAGCGTCGAGATATTGAACCACGGGGACTGAACCGATTGGACGCGTGAAGCGCGTCTCACGATTCGGTTTAGGCTACGGCGATGGTTGGATAGGACTCCGCGACGCCTGTGCTGGGAGGGCAGACAAGATGCAAGACAGTTGATGGGCAATGTCACATGATGGAGGAGGTAATAAATACACAACAATCTCAATGTACTGCAATGTAGTAATGAAGTGCACCCTTTCATGTTACACAAACGAATACCGAAGCGTGAACCAATGTTGAGGCTGTGAGGCCAGCCAAGTGAAGTCCGCTGCTGCCGCCCAGCAGCAGCTGGCCCAAAAGGGTTGGCGTAGCACCAAATCGCCCCGCACTCGGGTCGCGTGGGCCCGCCGCCTGTTTTGGGCGGCGCAGTGTGGGAGGGGAGGAAGTGATGGACGCATAGCAACACAGAGAGAGACGACCTCGGCGAGGTCAAGGGTGATGCCATGATATTGGCAATGCCCAGCTATCATCTGATCTGGGTGTAGCAGAGCAGTCGTATCGCCCATGCCCATGTCAGTGCCAGCCCTACCATAATAGGCTCTTGACTGGTCTGTCGACGGTGGATCTTGCAGTTTGGATGGACTCTTACAGGATGACACTCTCAAATAGAACACCCCCACTCAAGTGTGATGTGTGAGGCACAGAGAATCCAGTCCTCATTCGACAGAGGCCTGAGGGTTGGCTAGTGAGGCGAGAGGGAGGTTGGAGAGTGTCCGACAGGTCAACAGACAGACCCTTGACGCGTCGTGCTCTTTGCGCAATGGCATTCCGCGAGGTGGCTCTGGCTGTCTCCCATGCCCAAGACTCTCCTGTGCTGTATTTGACAGGCTAGGTCGAGCGCAGAAAGGCCTTATCCTACCCAATGTGAGGGTTGATAAGGTAGCCGAGGGCCCGGGGCTGGCCGGTACAGGCCGGGGGTGGAGTGCCGGTGGAGGTCCGGTGGAGTGAGCCGGGCGGCCGTGAGTCCAGCCGTTGGGCTCGACGTGGTCACGCATCGACGGTCCAGAGTCATTGGACCAGTTCGCACGAGCTATTCTCCGGCGGTGGTACTCGATGCATGGACACACTACACATCTCTTGTGTTGTCAATAAGTTAATTATATAACCCAGTGTGGATATTGACACGACGGTTCATTTCATTCCACCATGGACAACGCTGAATCAAGTTAACGAGCGAGGGCTGTGTTCCGACTCGAGCATGCCCTTGTTGTACTCGTCATGATGGGCATGAGGATTATGGGCGGAGGGGTAAAAAAGAGGGGTATGAGGGGAAGCCAGTATCAGGACGACGACTCTGGAGTAGCAGCAGCAGTAGCATGGCATCCATGGCTGCAGGGTCACAAGAAGAGACAAGGCAGAGTGGTATCGCGGAGGTGGTTTTATCAGATGTGAGGGAATTCCACCCTCGAGAGTTTGGCCTGTCTGGATCATCCCAATCCGTCTATCCATCCATCCCATCATCTGGTCCAATGCAGTGCACTTGGCCGCCCCCAACCTCCCTCTCATGGCACCATGTTCCCCCCCTCCAGCTGCAGGTACCGAGTCGGGACAAGTCGCTACAGGGGGCAGTACATGAGAGTCAATCTCGAGTTTGTGGCATACCACGATGGATATGCATCTCTCTGCCTGCTCTTCGCAATCGACAGAGCGATCAACCCGCAATTGCACGCGATGCGTAAACAAGCACGAGCTGCCCAGGATACAAGCCCAGGCCTTGAAGGGTTCAGGGGTGGTCATGGGCGGGTGCTGCCGGATGGCGCGGGGCTAGGGTCGAGCGGGCCATTAACTCAAGGTACATGGCCACCCGCACAGTCTCCAGGTACCGGCCAAGCTTGCACAAGTGCATAATTCCAGAGCCCTTCTACGGGGGGTGTTGCAGTGCACCGGGCCCTGTTTCCTGGTTCTTGCCCTCCCTCGCCGGCCCAGGTACCTCGAGGTGGTCGTGATTCGATCCAGCGTGATGTGTGATGCGATGTGATGCAAGGCCCACGCTCACGCCAGGAGACTATACCGGATACTGTACCTCTCTGGCCGACCCCTCTACGGGATGGATCCAGTCGAGCACGAGAGGTCAGATGTCGACGAGTCACAGAGCCACAGTCACAAGAGATGCAGAATGAGACGCGGCGGGAGGGCTGGCTGAGACACGCACCCATCACCAGCCAGCACCGGCACCATCTGGCAGCGGCAGTTAGCTACAGTGAGCGTTGGGTTAGTTGGAGGTACCTACTGCCCGTACTGTACTGTACCTTTTAGCAGCAGCCAGTCATTCAGTGGGTGGCCAAGGAAGCCCGCCCTAGTTCCTCACGACACCTCCCTCTATTCCTCTTTCTCTTCTTCCTCCTCTGCTTCTCTCTCCCTCTTCTCTCCCCGACTCTCCTCTCTCGACAGAGTCGATAGAGTCTCTAGTCTCCAATTACCCAGAGCAATTGCTCCGTCAATTGTTCGCTGCACCCCGCAAGCGACCAGCATTTTTTGCCGTCACTCACAGGCCACGCAGAAGAATAGCACTCGGACTGGATACTCCCGTCGCGCATATCCATCCTTACCTACACTAAAAGGCATCTCACATACAATCATACACAACCTTAGCCGGCGCATACGCCCAAGGACTCTTTTGCCTTTCTGCCCCTTCCTCTACATATACACCCGCAACGGAGAGGATTTCTGTGCCTCGGGTATCGATCGATCTTGTGCACCCTCGTCTTTCCCTTCAGCGTTCTAGCACCCTTGAGCAGGCTCAGTCCGGTTGGGCGTCAAGGTATCATCATCACATCAGGACTATTGCCCCGGCAGAGGACCGAACAAAACAGACAGCTCAGCACCCGGCCAAGGCTGCTCCAGAATACGGATCTCTCGTGGTTCTCGCCCTTTCTCTGAGACTCACCACGTCTACTGCCAAGTCACTCACCTCAGGGCAAACGATTGGAGACGCCTTGATTGTCGCGCCTCGCCTCTCTCAATCCCTACCCTCTCATTCTCGACCGCCTTCTTTCGCCCACTCCGCCACTTCACCCGGCCAACTTCTCCTTGACTCGCCGCTCTCCTTGTTCGCTTTTTGAATTCATTCTTCTTGTGTTCCTTCCCTTCTACTCTGTCGTTTTTTTAGCTCCCCCCTTTTGGACTCCGGACGCCGCTCTACTTGCATTCATTGTTGTTACTCATCATCGCCATCTTGACCGATATTCTGTCTCCCCACCAGCCCCTCCCTTGCTCAGCCAGTCAAGCAGGAGCAACACATCCCGTCATCTGTTTGTTGTCCTCCTAGGACCTTCAAGGCTCCCAAACGCTCCATCAAACCCGGCCAAGGCATCCGAGCGGAGACCTCGAAGCAGGCAGCCGATCGGACAGTCCTGGCTGTTTCACGGGCTTCTATAAGAGACCATGACACTACCATTCGTTGAGGTGTCACATCTGGCATCGTCATCTTCCTTCTACTCGGCCATCCTCCAACCCCTCGGCCTACGCTTCCTGGTTGCCGACCGCGAGCACAACTCATCCATCGGGACCATCACCTACGGAATTCCGGCAGGGTCCGCCAAGCCCGGAAGCAAACACCGCAAGGCTCTCACCGACGGCCGTGGTGACGATCAAAGAGGTGGCCAGCCAGTGCTGCAGATCCGCGAGGTGACGCATCCCTTTGAGCCTGTCAAGCTGTCGACATTGGTTCTTGCTGTTCCGTCCCCGGCTACAGTAGTCGAATTCCACGACGCGGCCCTCACCGCGAATCCATGGCTGCACATCCAGACAGACGGTGACCCAATATATCCCGGCGGACCCAGTCCGAAGGCTCGCTTGGGCATCGAGGGCGGTGAGACCCCAAGGAGAGCAACAGTTCGAGACCTTGACGGCAACACTATCCAGGTTGTCTATAGGCAACCCCAAACTTCTCGGGATAACTTTGGTCGTGTCCTCGAATGGACCTACGACGGTGCTAATCAATCTACTCATACCCGCACTCGCTCCCAGTCACATCCTCACCCCCTCACACCCGCTCGCTCTTCTTCCTCCTCCGTCAGCAAAGATCCATCGCCCTTTCAACCTAAACACGGCCCCAATACCGTCACCGCTGCTGAGATGACTCAACGCGCAGCTAACCGTGGCGACGACGACGCGGACCCAGCATCTGTCTCACCTCGGCAGAGCTCCAACAACAATGGCCTCAGCACCACCAGCGTTGTCGGAGCCCTGCTGGGCGTGGCGGCCGGTGCAGCTCTTACATACGGCTTCATCAGTAATGCTACCAAGGAACGTGACCGTAAACCACGACAGGAATTCGAACCACCCTCGATGCCACGACGTGCAACCTTCCCCGAAAAGGCGCCATCGGTCCACAAGATGCATCAGGAAGATCCCCGGCCGGCCTATATCGACTATCCCCATCCTCCCAAGACGTCGCTCCGGGGCGGTGAATACCCTCATCCAGCACCCCTAAAGGCTCTTCCGTTTCGAGCGGCCAGCAATTACGAGACCTTTCCCGTAGAGGAAGAGGACCCTTTCAGTAGACCCACCAACCCCCGAGACGACTTTGCACTCCGGAGAATGGCCAATCCCGATGAGTATATCCGAAGGAAGCTTGGTTACGTCGACGACGACAGCAGCGAGGAATCCCCCGATGATCGGGCCCGTCCGGTGCAGTATTTGACTCAGCACCCGCATGAGGAAGAAAACCCTTGGCTCACAGCTCGGGACAGAAGCAGGAGCAGAACCCGGAGCAGAGCAAAGAGCACCGCAAGAAGCACCGCTAAAAGCACCACGAGAAGCACCGCCAAGAGCACGAGGAGTGTTGCCAAGAGTACCGCCCGGAGCACCGCCAGGAGCGTCGCCCAGTCTCGAGCTCGCTCACACAGTCGAGCTCCAGATGATGACTACGAGTTAGCCCGAAGTCACCATTCATCGAGGCATCCGCCTGCGGAGGATATGTATGAAGTTGTTGAAAGGCGTAGTCGTCGTTCCTCGAGAGCCCCGGACGACGGTTTCGATACACGCAGTCGCCGGTCTTCAAGAATGCGAGATGACGGTTTTGACGGACGCAGTCGGCGCTCATCAAGACCCCCTCCAGAGGATGGATTCGAAGCACGAAGTCGACGCTCATCAAGGCCCCCTCCGACTGAGAGGGCCCGCAGCATGCGGAGCCGCAGCGAAGCAGCTGTTGGTCGAAAGTCTGTTGTGTTGGCTGACCCCGATCACCATAGTCAAGCAGGATCTCGTCACACTGTTGTGCCCAAATCTCGGTCGGTGGTGCGCTCCCACCGACCGGCGTATGACGACGAGCGCAATACTTACTTTTCTGCCCGGTCACGCCCTTCATCGCGAGCTCCACGACGTCCTCCGCCGCCCGAGATCGAAACGGAAATCTTTGAAGCACCAGAGGTCCCGGAAGTGCCAGAGGTGCCCGAACCACCACGAGGTGTCGACATGTACGAGGTTCCTGAAGTTCCTGAGATCCCTGACATGCCCGAGTTCCCAGATAGAATGCCCAGGAGCCGGGCTGCCAGCAGATTTAGCGTGCCTCGGATGGCGACAGGGCCTGATTACCCACATATGGGTTATCCGGGCAAGTCCCAGAGCCACATATCTGCCAGAAACATTGCTCTTCCAATGAGCGGCGTGGGCAGCAGTCATGCGCAGTGGGACGACGATATGGTCAGCGTGGCTCCGAGTGACAGCATCAGTTGTATCGGGAGCAAGATGAGCGGACGACGGCGCAGAGTACGATAAAGGGAAGATTGACGGCCAAGATGACGACGACGACAAGTATTAGACACGAGAAATGTTAGACGACAGGAATGGCGGGCTGGGCAGGTGGATAGAAGGTTACGCATGGCATTGAACAGGATTGGTTCAACAGCACGGAACGTATTGGCATTGGTAACATTTGTTGGGCTGGTTATCCAGGCAAGGAAACCGCACTTGGTTGCTTCTCGTTTGTGTCTTGGCATTGTTTGGGTTCTGGAGGCGTTTCAATACTTTATCATGTTGCGTCTTGGGTGTCTTAGTATTTACTGGGGAATCGTTATATTGTTGGGTAGATTGGGAAGCACGGATTGACTTGGACCATCCTAGATCAAGGAGATATTGGGGCATGACAGCATTTGTTTGAACTGGAGGTGCCGCTCTTGAGCAGACTGGACACGGCATAGAAGCCACGCTCGATCAAGACGGACCCGGAAATAGATATCAGAGGGAGACGGGCAGCACAGCAGAATCATACACACAACAGAAGAGACACGCACAAGTGCGTATGGCGGCGCATTGCCGTGTCAGCAACCGTCCCCGGGCCGTCAATGACAATGCGTGTCCCACATGGTGGACCAGACGCAGCGCAGCGCAACGCAACCCACTTGTGGCAGGCTCATTCTTGATCCAAGGTGACAATGTTGGTGTTGGGTGTGGGGGTCAGTGTGGACGGCGTCACATAGTAGATGCTAATTAGTCGACCAGCATCCCGCAAAGTCCACGTAGTTACTTACCCCTCGTCTCTAGGTCCCTCCCTCTCTTGCTCGTCCACGTATTGGCCGCGGACGAAGCGGATTTTTCCCACGGGTAAAATGCCGTGGGGGATGGAATAAGCGGGTGTTGATGAAGGAGCGAAAGGATGGACCATGTGGGAATTGCTAACCTCCCGGGCAGGGCAGCTGCTGGACCTCGAGTACAAGCAAGAGTCACCCGTCCCGTCCCACTTTGAAGCTAAAGTAAGTAGATCGCTCTCCAGGTTGGCGGGCAGGTACGGAAATTTTGCAACCCAAAGACTCACTCACTCACACTCCGATCCTCGGCCATTTTTTCCTGCATCAAACTACGACGGCGCCGCCCCCAGATCACAACAAGAAAAAAACAAGTTGTTTCCGCATACATTCAGTCATACACGGCAAGGCACAGTATCCGTTGTACAGGTTTCGATTGGAATAACCTTTTCCACATCCCAATCCAGATCTCACGACCCCGTATAGTACATCTTGATCGGTATTGCGTGTGAAATTTCTTGGTCATGCCTGTAATTGAACTCGGCGAGTCCATCCCTCCCGACACGGCGCATGTGAGTAAGACCAACATGATGTCTCGTGACGAATCAACTGACTCGCTATTTGTAGGCCGTCAGTGTCTCTCTGCCAACTTGGAAGGCAAATGTTGGATATGAGGAGGGTGAAGAATGGGTTGTTGGCCGTATGACCACGGGCTACCCTCGGTGAGTTTGCACTCTCAACGATAAGTCTCGAGTGCCCCTCACTTACACATCTTCACAGATTCTTCGTCCATAGAGGTATCCAGGCGTTTGCCAAAGACATCGTTGCCCGACATGGCCGTCCTGGCCAGCAGGCCATGCTCTTCCCCACGCCCCGGGTGGCGAAGCGCTGTCTCGACTTCATCCGCCAGCGAGCCTCTCCTGAGATTGCGCGCCAGGTCGACACCATTGACTTCACTCTCGACAAGTCCAAGGAGCTATCGCCTCAGCTCAAGAAGCTGTCGTCTACCATCTCGGCCGTGGTCTATCCTGAGGAGGCCTTCCCCATCGCGAAGCAGTACTGGCAGCACACTGGCGACGGCGCCTCGAGCAGACGTGCCGAGTTCTGCCACGGTCTGTTCAAGGATGATCTCCTAATTCCCGTTACCGGCACACAGACTCCTCCTGAAGCTACGGGTAGGCCCTTTCGTGGCCCCAAACGTTATCAGCGCCCCGGCTCGATCGACGGCGTTGGCTCGCACGTAGTGAAGCCGCCCTCGCCCCCAGCCGCCGTCGAGTCCATGGAGAGCTCACGGTTTCTCGAGGAGCGTTTCGGCAGGAACCTAGATTTGTCCATGGTCGAGCGCGCCAAGTCTGCCATCCGCAGACGCATCGCCGGTGCCCTTGCGCACGAGGTGGACCTCAATAATGGCCCCCTGCCGTCCATGACGTCCAACACGCGCGGCATCCAGAACCTTGAGGAGGCAGACGTCTACCTGTACCCTGCCGGCATGAACGCTATTTTCAACGCCCACCGCGCGCTGCTCAAGGCGAGAGAGCCGGCCAAGAGCATCAACTTTGGCTTCCCCTACGTCGACACGCTCAAGATCCTGGAAAAGTTTGGCCCTGGCTGCCTCTTTTACGGGAACGCTTCGGCTGGAGATCTTGATGATCTGGAAGCTAGGCTCAAGAATGGAGAGCGCTTCCTCGGGCTCTTCTGTGAATTCCCAGGCAACCCTCTCCTGACATGCCCGGACCTCACGCGGATCCGGAAGCTCGCGGATGAGTACGACTTTGCTGTTGTGGTGGACGAGACGATAGGTACCTTCGCGAATATCAACGTCCTGCCTGTCGCCGATATCGTCGTTAGTAGCCTGACAAAGATCTTTTCTGGCGACTCGAACGTTATGGGCGGAGGTGCCATTCTCAACCCCGACAGCAAGCACTATCGCGCCTTGAAAGCGGCCTTGGAGGAAGACTACGAGGACACGTACTGGCCCGAGGACGTCATCTTCATGGAGAGGAACAGCCGAGACTTTGAGTCCCGCGTAGAGCGCACCAATGCCAATTCAGAGGCTATCTGCGACGTGCTACGGACACATCCCATTGTTAAGAGCGTCTATTACCCCAAGTATAACGACTCAAAGTCCCATTACGAGGCGGTCCGCCTCCCCAACGGGGGTTACGGCGGCTTGCTCTCTGTCGTATTCAACCACAAGGAGCAAGCCCAGGTCTTTTTTGACGCCCTGCCTCTTGCCAAGGGTCCCAGTCTGGGCACCAACTTTACGCTGTGTTCGCCGTATGCCCTCTTGGCGCATTACCAAGAGCTGGAATGGGCTGCCCAGTTCGGCGTCGACCCTGATCTCGTCCGCGTGAGTGTCGGTCTGGAGGAGACGGCCGAGCTCGAAAACACTTTCCAAGATGCATTGAAAGCAGCCGAGGCTGTTTCAGTGTCAAAATCATGATGGAGTCACGGCCATGCGCATTGAAGTTCTGTTCTCCTCGCACCACGCGTTCCGTCCATCCACCTCAACATGCCCCGATTCTAGATTTATGTATGGTTTGGTGTCTAGATGTTGGGATACTGAAATCATGTAAGCTCCACGTTGAAAAGGATGACATGTTGGGTTCAGGCGATAAAAAGAGTAAATGGCTTACGTATATACTGGGTTAATTTAAGTTCCATCGGTTGATTTGTTAACCGATGTGCGATATTAAGTGATAATGGTAGTAGTCGTGTCAGGCAAGCCGAGCCTAGGGAGGTTGGCTCCAGCTCACATTATTGTGCACTCCTGGTGCACGTAACCTGGGCCGTAGTCTTCGACTCCGCGCTCGATCTCGTTCGCCCGCTGCTTCTCTTTAACCTCCTTGGAAAAGTACTTTTTCATGTACTTCTGAAGTTCATAGTCAAGGTTATCAGCCGAGGCTCTCAGAACGACATCGGCTCTGCATAATGGGCAGTGTCTCTCCTTTCGCCGCTGGATTTTGATGATGCAACGGATGCAGAAGACGTGCTGGCAGTCGAGCCGGACGGGCATGTACGCTACCGAAAAGCATACGGGACAGAGATAGTCGTTGAGCTGAGGGACCACAGAGACGAGTTCCTGAGACATCTTTGCACAGACATCCTTGGAAATGCTGCCTGCCAGGAGCTTGTCTGAGTGGACTGCAGTGGGGAATTTCCTTGATACACCCAAGGCCGTGCGTTTATCGAATTCTTGAGTAACGTCAGTATTGGCTGTCATGCTAAGATGGGTGCAATCAGTGTGCTCACTCTTGAGAATCTTGGAGACAGCCGTCTTGTTGAGTTCCTGGAATTGCAGGTTCTTGAGGAGAGCAGCATTCAGGTTGATGAAGCGAGTAAAGGCCGCCTGGCTCTCTGCGAGCTTGAAGCCCTTGGCAAGCTTCTGCTTCTCGACCTGGTCCTGGAACCACTGCAGCTGCTTCAGAGCAACTTGACTCGAACGGGCACCATGATCTTGCTCATGGGTGGCAAAGAAGACCTCGGCGTCAAGATACAGCTCAAAGATTTGCCGCCACCGTGCGAGATCAGTCTTGGAGAAGCGCTTCGGTTTTGCAACTTGTTCCACTTCTTTGCCGAGGGCGATGATTTCCGACGTCATGTTCTTCTCCTCGGTCGCTTGCAGTGCATCGAGGTTGGTCACATCGCTCTGCAGCATGTCGAAAAACTCGGCATCAAAAACGAGAGGGACCTCAATGATTTCGTAGGTTCCCTCGTCTGCATCGCTCGTGGGAGCGGTGGCAGCCGATGCCGGAGCTTTGACATCATTTGAGGCCTCGGCGGGGTGTTCGGTGACATCTTTTGGGACAGGGTCGGTGACGGTATTTTTAGTCATTTTTACAGAGGCTTGTTCGGCGAGGGCGATGGCGAGTTTCTCGTTTGCCTCGTCGGCGAGGGCATCGACAGTCTGGGCAGAAGGCGCAGCAGCGGTCTCAATGCGCATATCGGACTTGGGCAGACTCGTGACAGACTCGGAATCGGACGATTTTGCTATGGATTCAGGATGGGGGGGCCATTGGCCTTTGGGGAGGTTCGTGGCAATCTTGTTGAGGAAGTCGCGCGAGTTTGGGGCGAGCGATGCATCGACAGGCACGCCATCCTGAAGATGAAGCTGGACGGTGAGCTTTGGGCGGAGATGGGAGTCGGAGCCGCCTGTGAAGAGTCAGTTTCTAGTGCACAAAGGCCGTTGCACACATGCTGAGGCGCAGAGTGCAGAGCGATGGCGGCAAAGGCATTACCGTTGAGCTTATACTTTAGGGCCACAGGAGATGTTGTGTCGGGTTTGAGAAGCTCGCGCAACGTCTCTGGGTCAAGGCCGAGATCGTGCAGCTCTCGCGCAACCTTTTTGAGGCATTTCTTGAGCTGGCTGTATGGAATGGCGTTGTCGACCCAGTGAGGCGGGAAATCTGTGTTGGGTTAAGTGTCAACGGTGTTGCACAGGCGGGTGGAGGTCGAAAGGCTGATAAAGAAGCATTGTGATAGAGCCATAGATCGAGTGGAGCATAAAGGTGTGAATGAGAGACAAACCTTGAGTCCGCAGGGTCTCTTTGAAGTCGTGAGCAAACTTCATGGTGTTTCGGACGGTATCACCAAAAAGCTACAACTCTTGCATAAGAGGGCACGCGACCAGTTGCGGTAAAGGGAAGTTGGTGGCGAAAGACCAAGAATGGAACCAGGGCGGCTTGACGCTAGAAAAGCAAGACTTGAGCGAGCAAGAGCAAAGAGCAAGGCAAAAAGCAAAGTGATATATCGCTTCGACGAGGACATGGAGGAGAAAGAAAAGGGAGCGAGGTACGAAAATGTGCCGTGTGAATGAATGATGGACGCCTTTGTCGCAAAAGTGGTCTCGTGGATGCGAAATCTTCACAATGAGGGTACTTGGCCGGGTCTAGACACACGCACGCATAAGTTGGTACCGGTTTTTAGCTCAGGACCTCGTTTTCTTGGTGGGAAAAGGTGACGAACGGGTAGGGATCCATGGCTGGCTAGTAGCCTGAGTGGGCTCTCGGCAATCTCGTGCCGGCGACGGTAAAGGCGTGAATCAGATGGTTCGACCGTTCGAGAAGGTTGCCGGCCATTTTCGTTGACCGAAGCCCAAGGCGACGCCGAGACCCAAGACTTTCCGATGGGGACTGGAATTGCCTCTGCTGGCCAGGGGCTGGTGATTGGCCCGGCATGGGTTGTTGTCCCATGATCCATCGCCAAATGTGGTCAAGACGAGAGTCGAGGGTCGTCAAAGTGATGTTTGCAGAGACAGCAGGAGAGATTATCATGGATGGCAGCCGTGGGTAAGGTAGCAGCGGCTTTAGTGAAGTAAGGTACCGCTATTCACCTCGTCCGTGCCCTGTTAGCCTATCCGTGAACCTTGCGGCCCGTTCATTCCTGTCAACCTCGTGTGTCTCATGCGCTTCTTTATTGGCACAGACTTTGCCGTGTTGAACGTGTCCAAGATTTCAAGCCCAGATCGTCTTTCCCATGCCAATGCGCATCAAGAACCGGTCGGTTTTTACGCCGTGCTAGCCCGTTCCGTAACAGCAAGATCAATAAATAAATGATGGAGAAATTAAGGGCTTGCCGACGTTGTGCAGTGACACAAGCGGGCATTAGTCATACCATGACTCTTTATGAATCATTCGGCGGACAGACGCGAGTCGTCAAATAAGCTTGTAGTATTGCTCGCTTTTCTTCTAGAAAACAAGAGCAGTATTATGGAAGCCAGTAGGGCGGAGTCACTCAGACCCTGCGGGGAACAGTAGCAACTGGCACGGCAATTTCTTCAATAAAACGTCCAGATTTTGCCCCGCGGTGCCCCTCCTTTCGTCACACAGCTTCTTAGAGAGGCGACAGGTCAATAAATCACCACCACACCCAAAGCCGATTTTTTTACACCTCTTTTTATACCAGACACCTCATACGCCTACTGCAGTCGACAAGCTCCGGTTCAAGTAGCCATGGGCGGCCAACAATCCTCGGAGCGCACCGACGCTTCAGGCGATGCGCCCGCCGCAAAGACATGCTACTACGACCTACTCGGAGTTGAACGTTCTGCTACCGATGAAGAGTGCTTCCACCCCCCTGCAATCCAAATCACAGCCCTGACTGACCATTCATGCACCAGGATCAAACGATCCTACCGCCGAAAGGCCCTCGAGCTTCACCCCGACCGCAATATCAACGACGTCGAGACTGCCACACGACGCTTCGCCGAGATTCAATCTGCCTACGAGATTTTGTCCGACCCCCAAGAACGAGCATGGTACGACTCTCATCGCGATGCCATCCTGAGTGGCAAGGACGGCGACGAGGCAGATGGACATCCGGCCACGTTCCGCAACGTGCGACTTACATCTGCGGAGGAGATCATGGGCTTGATCCGCAAGTTCAACGCCGCCGTTCCCTTCGATGATGAACCCACGGGCTTCTATGGAATTTGCAGGGAGACCTTTGAGCATCTGGCTCTCGAAGAGGAGGCTGCAGCCGAAAACGACGATCTTGACGTGCGAGAGTACCCAACTTTTGGCTC
The DNA here is from genome assembly GCA_013266205.1 of Fusarium decemcellulare. Taxonomy (NCBI): domain Eukaryota; kingdom Fungi; phylum Ascomycota; class Sordariomycetes; order Hypocreales; family Nectriaceae; genus Fusarium; species Fusarium decemcellulare. Next base: position 7,105 of record JAAGWO010001084.1, on the reverse strand, counting down.
ATCCGACGATGACTACGAGACGGTTGTGAAACCCTTCTACGCCGCCTGGTCGGGCTTTTCTACTGTCAAATCCTTTGCATGGAAGGACAAGTACCGCCTCTCTGACGCCCCCGACCGCCGGGTCCGTCGCCTGATGGAAAAGGAGAACAAGAAGATGCGCGACGACGCCATCCGCGAGTTCAACGATGCCATCAACTTTCTTGTTGGCTTCGTGCGGAAGAGGGACCCTCGGTATCTGCCCAACTCTCAGTCCCACGATGAGCGTCAGGCCTCTTTGCGGAATGCCGCAGCTGCACAGGCTGCGCGGTCGCGTGCTGCGAATCAAGAACGCATGGCTAGCTACGAAGTTCCCGACTGGGCTCAGAGCCGATCCGACGATGGTGCTGCAGAGGGCGATTTCACCGAGTCCGAAGAGGAATCCGAGGTGGAGATTCTGGAATGCGTCGTGTGCAACAAATCATTCAAGAGTGAAAAGCAGCTAGAGGCCCACGAGAGAAGTAAGAAACACGTCAAGGCGGTCCAGCAGCTTCGACGTCAAATGAAGCGCGAAGGCGCCGAGCTAGATCTTGACGACGATAAACCATCCCCTCCACCAGACGTAGATCAAGACAGTGGACAAAGCCCAGTGTCCGAGAAGGATGTGGATGCTGGGGACTCGGATGACGCACAGGCCAAAATGAAGACACCTCCGTCAAAGGGTGATACTGCAGAGCCGAGCCCTATAGACTCGGCGGAGGTGTCGGATAATGGCGACTATGCGCCCAGAGACGTCGTTGAGGAGAGACTTACATCCTCTGGGAAAGCCAAATCGAAACAAGAAGACACCAGCGAGCCTGATGACGAGCTCTCGACAGCTGCCAAGGATCTCTCTGTCGACGAGCCTGCACAGGGCAAGAAGATTGGCAAGGCCAAAGCCAAGCGCGCAAAGAAGGCTGCGGCAGCCCAATCCCAGCAGGATGATGGTGTAGGCCAAGGATCGTTCCAGTTCACTCGAGGTATACAGGCTAACATCAAGTGACAGCAAAAGTGTGGCGTGTGTGGTGAAACATTCTCATCTCGGACCAAGTTGTTCACACACATTCGTGACGAAGGCCATGCTGCGCTGAAACAAACGACCGGTGGCAGCAAAAAGAAAAAACGCTGAGCGATCAAGTGAATTATCTTCATACACTAACCTCGCCCGGATGATGCAATCCAACCCGACCAACGCCAGTACAACCACCCTCCGAGAACGCGACACGGCGCCACGGCTTCATGTGATGAACATCCAACATAACAAGATAAGCCGATGGATTCAAATTCAAGTTCATCCTCTATAGCCGATGTAACTCCCATCCCCCCGCAACCCATTTAAATGTCAAAGGGCCAAAAACAGACTACAACCAAAACGCCAACACGACAGCCTAGACCTCATGAATGGTATCCGCATCATCATCATCGTCGCTTAACGTCTCCACTTCATCAATCGCACCCTCTCGGCCTTCGCTCGAACCTCCGAGGATTGCACTACGATCTGCAACGTGGATGATCGACTTGCCCTGGACATGTTTGACGCATCGTTTCCAATTGTTCCAATCTTCCTCGGTACGGATCAGGAACCCAATCAGCATGCTAGGGTCCATCTCGCGGACATGGATGCGACGGAGTCGGGAAGTGTGGCAAGAGGCAATCTCTTCGTCGGTGTACTCATTTGGATTTTCGTGATAAGGGAGGGCTGTTCTCGTGTGATGAGGATCGAGGTAGAATAAGAAGGAACCCTGCGCGCCGACGAAGTAGTGTGATGAGGATGGACGGCCACTATATAAGTTAGCAACAATCTAGGTTCCACGGAGCATTCACTCGGCTCACCCAGCGATTCCCACTGATTGGGGCATCTGGAGTGATGCGATGAGGGCCTCCCAATAAACGGGCGTAATCTTATCGATCCCGAGACGGGTTCCGACCAAAATGAGTGTGGGGTGGAACGATTCTCCTTCAGGCTTCGCAATCTTCATGAATTCGTCTTCGTAGACATCGGGGCCATCGCCTGTTGAGTATACTCGAAGAGAAGGTTCGTGAGAGTTTGCCAGGGCTCTGTAAACCGCTGTGTGAGTCGAGCTGTGTGGATATTGTGGTATTGGGGTGGCGTAACTCACTGTATACATCGAGCAGTTGCTGATGGTCCAAACCACTCGCCCGGGTACTTGCCACATGCACTAGCGCCATGACGAACGAAGCTGTGAATGGAGTATGGAGCATCGGGGTGGTCGGCGAAAGATTTAAGAATCTCCCGCTCTTCCTGTTGTGACTGTCCTCGGCGCCATTCTGCGGGAATGTTAGGTGAGTAATGGATACTATGGAGACTCGTATATCGACTAACCTCTGCCTAGGCGGATCATGAGTATGGTGTTTGCGAGTAGACTCTGACCCGATCGAATCATGCATCCCCAACCACTGTCCGATGAAAACGGACTCTGGTCGCCCAGTTGGCTCTTCAACCTCATTGACAGGGACAGTGCAGATGTGGCCTGCGGGTTGGAGGATCGTGGGATGGGCTCGAACTCAGACCTGTACGTCATCCATATCCTTGACTCGAAATCGGCCATGAATGCTGAGGGCCAGCCGCCATCCTTCGGCGGGTCATCATAGGCTAGCGACGAGGAGAAGCTACTCGATATCGATTCGGGCGGAGTATCGGGTGCGTTGGCTGGCAGGTGGGGTGGTTGATTGGTATCATGAGCGTCGGCATCTGGCTTGGGAACTGGAGGCGGCGTCTGGGGAGCGTGGTCGTCGGGCTTGGGGCTTTTCCCGTCGCTCAGCTTGTATGAGCGTCCCAGGCACCAGACGGGCTGGTCGTGGACGACATCGTTGGTGGGCTCTGGGTCCCAGAACATCTGCACGATCCGCCGATAGCGCCCGAGGTCGACGTTGGCCATGGCGGCTTCCATGACTGCTGAGGCTAAGTGTGTGCTTCAAGTTGGCATCTGCGTGTGTCGGCCTCGACGCTGAAGGGGGCACAAACACAACCAGATGAAAGAAGAGCCACGGTGGAAGGGGAAATGGCGGATGGCGGGCGACTTGGGATGGATAGCGAATGCTGCTGGCCAAAGGCAGCAAACGGGTCTTGGCTCTACCAGTGGGAAGTCAGCTGGGGCCGGCGGGGGAAAGCGGCGGCTTGTGACTCTCACCCCAAGGCGCCTGAGGAAGGCTCCGGACCGAGTGGAGCCCTCATGCACGCGCGATGGAATCTAGTGCACGGGCCACCCGTGACACGGCACGACGTCAGAACAAGAGCCAACATGGACATGAGAATGGTGAGTTCGGGGTATAATACGGCAATTCTGGCGGTTTGGCTTGTTTCTATTGCAAATTCTGCAGTGCTTGTTGTGGGCCACGCGAGAATGAACGCGTTTTTTGCTTTGTTTGTGCCAGGTTAGCAAGTTGGTGTTTTAACGCTGTTGTCGTCTGGTCCCAACAGAAAGTCCGTGTAAATGAAAGGGACAAAATGTTCAGACTTTGTCGAAAATGGACAACATACAGCGCGAGCAGTAAGAGACGCTCCGCACGCCCCCAAAAAACATCAACAGTAGCAAATACACATAAACTAGACATCAATACAAAACATCAACACTGATTTGCTCACAAAACAGAGGAAACCAGGATCACAAGTTCGAGCTGGATGCCCCAGGCCATTACCCTACACCACCAAATGCAGGAATGAGGGTGCCGCAACTGCCTGCTGATCCCCACTCAAGAACCGGCCCCACTAACATGCCCCTGCTGCACCTCACCACTTTCGATGACTCTTATCGCGGAAACGGACCCCACAACGACTCCGTTGGACCAATCGATAGAGGCCTGACAGCTAGGTGGCTCCGCGGGGTGACTCGTTTTCTTTGCCATCGACGAGCTTCCTCTCCACAAACTGCCTTGCGAGTTTTTACACAAACAGCCAAGCTTCTACTTTCCGACGCTGCGTTCACCTACAATTACCCACACAACCCCCGCAAATCATTGCAGGAAACTCCCAAGATGATGGCCATAGGCCCCTAGCGAAACGATGCCGAGAAACAAGAAGGGAGCCTCAACTCCCCGAGGAGGAAGGGGCGGACGAGGAGGTCGTGGGGGTCGAGGAAGTTATCGCGGTCGAGGGAACTACTCAACTCCACCGCGGATCAACTTTATTCGAGACAATACTGGTAAAACCCGCACAATACGAGGTTGAGCATTGCATCGAGCTCGCCAGATATGGACTGAGCAATGAGCTGATAACGACACAGCAGGGTTCCCAGTGGCTGGTTTTACACTAGCCGACGAGGCTCGCAATACATCCCAACATGACCATTCCTACCTGGCAAACAACTTGCGACAGCGGCCAGTAACTTTCGTCAGCGCTGGACCAAGCGAGCCGCTGAAACTCCTCGACGTCCTGCTCGACGATGCAACCAAGGAGCTGGAAGGTGCCTCACCTGCCCGTTTACCGTCAGGCGAGTGTTCGAACCCGCCAGAAGCACACAGCCCACATGAAAGCGACAACGAGGGAGAGAGCGGAGATGTAGAAAAGGGAACAGAACAAGACGTAGCCGAGCCCCTCGGCTTTATAGGCCCTGACGAGCTCGAGGAAGCTATCCAGGCAGAGGCTGTGCCGGAACCTGACTCGCCAGACGAGCCATCGTTTTTCTTTGATCTCGAGGGAGACCGATCAAAGGAGATATCACACTCAGAACCCGTCGAAATCCCCGAGCGACCTTCTTCACAAAGTAGCAGCTCAAGCGACGAGATAATACTGTTCAAGGGTCGGGGTGCCCCAAGAAAGGCCCAACCGGCGACAGAAATCTCCATGACTCAAATGCAGACAGAGATTCGTGTTGTCGAGCAGGCGATCGTCACGGAACCCACGGTGGAGCCTCCGAGTACCAAAAAGTTATCCAAGAAGGAAAGGAAGCAGAAGCGACACAGCAAACGAAATGCGCAAACGCGATTTGAAGACGAAGAAGATGCCATCTTGGCCGACTACATTGCCAACATGAAAGAGAACAGCGAGGTGGATGATTACTTCAAAGAACTCATCCAAGGTGGAATGGACACAGACTCGGACGAAAGTGAGGACGGCGCATCCGACTCTTCTAGTGCAAAGTTCAAACAGCACCCCTCCTCCACCAACCCCAAGGCTACGGACACGGACGAGTCGAACGAAGATGAAGATGACGACCTAGAAGAAGACGAGGACGATGAGGATGACGAGGATGAGAACCCAATTGAGATTGACGACGAGACGTTGGCGAAACTTATCGCTGGTCAGGATTTGGGGATGGAGGATGTCAACTTCGGGGATTCATCAAGCGAATCAGATTCATCAGATGATGACAAACCGAAAAAGCAGCGGCAAACAGTTAATCACGATGACTTTGATGTGATGGACTGGCATCGACCCAGTCTACGACAACGCAAGGGCAAAGGAGCAAAAGCACATATCAATTTCAACGTGTCCGACTCGGAACTAGAGGCACACCTCCAAGCTGCCTGGAAAAACGATCGACAAAAGAAATCAGAACGGAAAAGGCAGCGGGAGGAAATGCGAGCGCTCGGAATGCTTGGCAAGAAGGCTAATCCCGAGGATCTCCGTGTTAAGTATCCCGATGGCATGAACATGGAGCAGGTTGCCGAAGAGTTACGGGAGTTCCTCGTGGGCTCTGACGACCAGTTGGTTCACCGCTATCCTTTGCCCGATGTTGACTGACCATGCACCAGACTTGCACTCCCACCGATGGACAACCATGCCCGGAAAATGATTCATGAATTAGCCAACAAGTTCAAGATCAAGTCCAAATCAACTGGTAAGGCCGATCAGCGGAGACCGACTCTCTACCGAACGGGGCGCACGCTGCCGTATGTCGAGGCGACTTTTGACCAGGCCATCAATCGCGTCAATCGGCGATATTTCCCTCGATTGGATATGAAAGGGAAGAAATCCAAGAGACTCCCCCCTAATCGCGGCGGTGCCGGTGTCGCGGCCGCCAGTTATCAAGATGGCGAGATCGTCGGGGGTTCGGCACCAGAACTTGGGGTTGAGAATCGCGGTCGCGCTATGTTGGAGAAGATGGGGTGGAGCAGTGGCACGGCATTGGGCGCCATGAACAACAAAGGCATTCTGCAACCTGTGACACACGCGATGAAGAAATCCAAGGCAGGTTTGGGGTAATTGATATTTCAATATCTTTTCGCGGAGGGCGAAATGGAAGATGGATCAACCAGACTGGCGATGTCAGTGAAGCATGGGACGACTTGTACCAATATGCATATAGAACAAAAGGGGTGGCTTTCATGTGCACGAATTCATTGTATCGAGACCCTATTCTCGATGTTTATTGTACAACCGCGAACCCCGTTGCCCGTGTGTGAAGACATTGCCCCCAGTAAAATCAAAACCATCCGTAACGCATTATGAGGTCCCTAAAACAGGGCTTGATCCCCGTGTGAAACCTCGGATTCATGACACCCTGATGCCACGCGTGTGAAAAACTCAAATGCCCAAAACAAACAGCCCATCAAACCACTTATTTCGTCGAGGACGAGTACTTGGTAACGGCCTTGGTACCCTCAGAGACAGCGTGCTTGGCAAGCTCACCGGGGAGGATGAGGCGGACAGAGGTCTGGATCTCTCGGGAAGAGATGGTAGACTTCTTGTTGTAAGCGGCAAGCTTGGAAGCCTCAGAGGCAACACGCTCGAAGATGTCTGTGTCAAAGTCAGATGGAGTTCGATTGGAAAAGCGCGATGTGAGGATGACATACCGTTGACGAAAGAGTTCAGGATGGACATGGCACGGTTGGAAATACCAGTGTCGGGGTGGACCTGCTTGAGGACTGGAGATGGAGTCAGTTTGACGCGTTGTGAAGAGACACGACGCGAAAAGGCGCGTCAGAGAATGGAACTCACCCTTGTAGATGTAAGAAGAGTAGGTCTCCTTGCGGGTCTTGGAGCGCTTCTTCTTGTCACCAGAAGCGGCGGTCTTCTTGCCAGCATCCTTCTTCTCGGGAGCCTTGGAGGCAGTGGCGGGGGCCTTGGAGGCGGGCTTCTTGTCGGCGGCCTTGGGGGGCATTTTGAAAGATGGAGAGATCCGAAAAA
>JAAGWO010001083.1:0-10538 GCA_013266205.1 Fusarium decemcellulare | reverse complement strand
AGGTGGTTCCAGAACTCAAACGACACGGTGGAAGGCCAGGAGCCGCGTGCGTCGACCTCGACCAGGGTCTGGGAACCCACTGGCTCACCCGCCTTCGCCCCCTCGACCGCCGCCTCCGCCGCCACCGCCAACGCCAACGACCGTGGTGCCTGTGACTCGAGCGCCCACATCGCCGCCGCCGTTGCTGGTCCTGACTCTCCAGGGTCGCTCCTCAACTCGGCCTCGCTGACGCAGTCGCCGTCGCCCCAGCCGGAGACCCCTACCACGGGCCATTTCCCGGCCGGCGCTGACGCTAATACTGCCTCTGTTGCCGCTACTGCTTCTGCGACGGCGAATATTATTACTACTGCTCAGGCTGCTGCTCCTCATCTTTCCACCAGCCCTTCTGCTTTTGGCACTACCACTTCCTCCAAACCCATCCCCATCACCACCACCGAGTCATCCCCCGCCATCCGCTATACCTGGTCGCCTCAGAATACCAACAACCCCTTCGCAACACACGAATCCGAATTCGTCGACTGTAATCCCGCTGGCGATATCGATATCGACATGACTACCGGACCATCCCTCGACCCTTCTATGGGCCGCCGGGACTCGTTTGTCAGCGCCGGCCCAAAGCCCATATCCATGAACAACCCAAACCGCGATAATGCGAACCGCAACCGAAGAGAATCCCTCGCTGGCAGCCTAATGGGCGGCATGAGCTGGGGCGGCATGTCCTTTGGCAGCTTCGTTAGAGACGAGTAAGTCATTCCAACTCTTGCCTTCACTTTCATCACTTTGTCCACAACCCTCCGATCTTTGTCCTACTTCGACCTCTCAGCGCCGCTGTCGGGGACTCATCGTCCGACCAAGGTAGTTGCAAGGTCCTTGCTTTGCTGCATCATCTCCACCGATACCGAGAGCTGCTCTGCAACGACGGGCATATTCAACACGACTTCACGCTCGTGACCCACACCCCGCTTGCTATTCCAGAGATGTTTTTGATTCTGTCTTGTGGCGAGCCATTTTGGCTTGGGCTCTGTCCCTGCCCAGCGGACATGATGCATGCGCCATGCCTAGGACAATGCGCTCTCTCGCTTCAGCTCTGCCACGTTACCATGTTTGCTGACACAATGGAAACATAGTATCATGATGCAGGGCACATCGCCGTTCGGCACTCACCAGTCACCGTCCTTTCATTCGTCTTCATATCTCCCCAAGCTGGAGGCCAATTTTATGCGAGACTTCACCTGCTGCGGCAAGATTCTTCCAAACCTTCATGACCTGCTACAACACTATGAAGAAGCCCACACGCAACCCAGCCCAAACGCAGCTCGCAATAACACCTTCTCCCAATTCTCTCAGATGGGCATGCCTGGTGCACCTCGGATGTCTACCTCTCGGGCCAACTCGGCAGCCCCGGGCCACGGCAATTCACAGCCCTCGACATCACAGCTTGGACAACAAACCCGAGCACCCGGCTCAGCAATGCAGATGATGGGTGGTCAACAGAACAACCATGACGCACACATAGGCTCCGCCATGACATCGAATCTGAATGACGACATGGATGCGGTTGCGGACATGGAGATGGACGATGCTGTTGGCACTATGGAGATGGACGATAGCCAGCGAATGCACCAAACCAGGCAGCTCTTTGGTCAGCAACAGAGGCCTCAGCTGAACATGAACACGTCTGGGCTCACGCAGGGCCTGCGAACTTCCCAACCACCAACGCCTGCGGCTGCAAGTTTCGGCCTGCAGAACAACCCCACCGTATCATCTGTCAACACACCTACTCTCACCACACAAGGCCAAGTACCGCGGGGGCAGCAGGTGGATATGGATGAGGATCTTCCCGGCATGCCAATGGGCGGCAATACGAATGACATTGGCGATATCAACTTTGGCGGAAACCAGAACAACAATGACTCCAACTTCTGCATCAATGATCCTGGCAAGCATCTATTCAGCCCCAACGGCACCTTTCCATCTGCCAACCGTTCGATCCAAGCGCAGCTGGCTCAGTTGGGATTAAATCAGTCTCAACTCAACGACCCAGCCACCAACAAGCTTCTTATGCAGCGCCTGCAGAGCATGATGATGCCTGAAGAACACAAGCCCTTCAAGTGCCCCGTCATTGGCTGCGAAAAGGCATACAAGAACCAGAACGGCCTCAAGTAAGTCACGAGTCTCTCATATTGAAGGAAACATTCCACAAACGAAACCATGTATTAACAGGATTCTAGGTATCACAAGACACATGGCCACCAGACACAGCAGTTACACGAGAATGGAGACGGTACCTTTTCCATCGTTAATCCCGAGACTAGTGCTCCGTATCCGGGCACTTTAGGTATGGAGAAGGAGAAGCCGTTTAGCTGTGAGACATGCGGCAAACGTTACAAGAACCTTAATGGTTTGAAATACGTAAGTTGACTCAGGTCGTTTTTCTTGGCGTACTAGAACCGATGCTGACATACTGAAACAGCACAAAGCGCACTCCTTGCCATGCAATCCAGACTTCAAACTCCAAGCTCTGGCAGCTGGTATGAATCTTCCAGGAATAGGCGAAGATCAGATGATGCAATAGAAGCGGACCGTCTTCAGTACCGCAAGACCTCGAACCACACGGTCGCAAGCGAGATGGTTTGCATAAGGCACAGCCCGCTAAGTGATGCTTTGGCTTGGCCTGGATCAGCGTGCAGGGCCTTGTGCACACATGGAGGGAGGAGTTCACATTTATATCAACCGGTTTCAGTATCTTGACGGTACAAAGCCTTCGGCTCGTGCCGGATCGCGAGCTCGACTCTCGCCACTGCGTTACTCACATCTTTTCTTGTCAATACCCCTTTGGAACTTGTCTCGATTTTGAGCCTCGCGATTCATAGCATTTCGCAACGGCGTTAGGTATCTGCCTGCTATCAGGATGCTTGCAACTCTGGTCACTGGAAACGACAGAGACGGGATTGGCCACCTCATGGTTATACAATCCCAACACCCAAAAGTTTGATGTTTTACGTGCATTTGTCCTTTTTACCTCGTTTAATCGCATGTTTCACCCTGCAAATGGACGCCTCTCACATGGCCGTCTTGGGACCTTTCTCATCACCAGACTCGGTCGCCCTCATGGTTCAGCTCAGTGGACAGGCCACAAGTTATGTGAGGCGGTGGCGGATGAGTCTGGCGCACAGCATGGGTTGATTTCTTTCCTTGTTGGCTGGAGACTGCTGGATATCTGGAATATGTCGCCCATTTTCCGCCAGAACCCTCGAGCCTTCTTTTCGCGCCCAAGGTCACTGGCAAGATGGCTGGTCCATCCCGGCAGGATGGATTGGTCGCCGCATCAATTGGCTGTAGATGATGGCTGGGAAAATTTGGGCTTTCTTTGGATGCCCCGCGAGGGTTGCTGATATCATGCCCTGGGAGGAAAAGCTGCAATGGTCTGTTTCTTTCTTGTTTGTGTCTTGCGTCTAGTTGGATGCTGGATCGTTTCCCTGTTTCCTTGGTTGGCCGCTATTGGTATTTGTCCAGCAATTGACTTCAGGGTCAACTGCCTGTCATTACTGACACAAAATCAAAAGCAAGGACGGTACGGAGTCGATTGAAAACGAAAAGCGAAGTCACGGTATATAGACTGGGCAGCATGGATTGAGTTTTGTTTGGTTCTTATTGAGCAATAGACATGACGGAGGGTTTTGAATTGCACCGAGGGTTCCGTAATTTTCGACATGCTGTTTGTTGTACGGATGCGAATACACACGTAGGATTCTAACACAAGTCAACGTACCTATTACCAAGACATGGGGTACATATTTTACTCCATCAACGACCGTTTCCCCTTCATAGAAGCTTTGGAACAATCGAAAATGGTATCTTGCGACAAGATGTATTAAACACAGCAATTGCCAAGACTTCATTGGCTGTACGTGGTCACCTAGAGGTAACCGAGATTGAAGAGACTGCATTTTTGATATATCTATTTCGGGAAAGCATTTTTCATGAATGACTACCAGACGCCTTGCGATGCTCGAGAAAATGCGACAGGGTTAAGAAGGCGCAGACCGCAAGAAAAAGAAAAGAAAGCAAGATAGAGCCAGAGACGCCTGATACACAAGAAGAGACATGCAACGCTAATGACTCGTAGTGTAGCATGGGATGGGTCAATGATTGCCTGTTCCGGAGCGAGACAAAACCGTGATTCCTGTCATCCTTCCTGCAGTCGAGCAAGTAAAGGAAAGAAAAAAACAGGGGTGACAAGAAGGCTGAGAAGCAAGGGGCCGAAGAAGAAAGGAAACAAGGAAGAAGCATTGAGGGTTCCAATAGGTGGGTACGTGACGTCGTATAGATCGAGTATCTCATGAAACTTTGAAAGGGTGGGGCCAGATTGGTGTTTGGTCTCATGTCGGTGGGATATACCCGGTGTCTTAGACACCGATATCCTCCTCCAAGGCGCGGGGTACTTGTAAATTCTCAAGACATCTCCATGTTATCGTCATCATCGGCCTCAGACTCGATCATCTGTGTGTGGTTGCTGCTGATGCTCTCCTTACGGGCACCGTGGCCCATCTCGCCGAACCGGCCGTTCATACCCCCCCACTCAAGCTCGTCACCACCCACAACACGGCCTTCCATGTCGATTTCCTGAGAGAGTTCGACGAGGGCGGTACGCGGTAGCCGTAGAAAGCCTTGCGTGCGGACGATGCGACCCCAGTGTGTCATGCAGAAGCCCGCTGAACGCTTGCGCAGCCACTCTTCGTTAGCTAGTCCTGCGCAGTACCAGATAATGCATGCGTGGTCGACGTCGAGTTCTTTGGCAAGACGGTTGACGCATAGGAGGCGGAGATGAGGGATATTGTAGATGTTGGACATGACGAGAAGGCCAGCCACGTCCGAGAGTGCCGTTGTCGCATCGCTGTCGGCGTCCGAATTACCACGGATACTATCTGTGTATAAATAGTAAAGGAAGGCCTTCACTACCGTGTATGGCTCGGGGATGTGCATCTTCTTGGTGTGGAACTCTGCCATCTGTGCATTATATAGACGCGCAAAGTGTGGCCAGCGAGCTTGTAGGATGAGCTTGTGCACATGGATGGGCTGCGAGGTCGGCGTATCTGGTGAGAGCCAGTTCTGAGACCGAGACTGCTCATCTGTGCGAATGAGACCGGAGCTGAGGGTTTCATCATCATCGTACTCTCCCGCCAACGCGGTGATGATGAAGTCGGTACCGCTTCCCGTCTCCGGTGGCTGATTAAAGAGCTTCGCCAGATCGGATCCAAGGCCTTTGGACGGTTGATCCACTGCCCTTGTCATCGCCGATGGTCTCGACTCTGCTCTTGGCTCTGGTGTCAAATTGTCACCAAGAAAGCCATATCGTCGGAGATCAATCTCCATGATGTCGCTGCAAAGATGTGTTAGAAAACGGCATCGACGAAATCACCTCATGTTTCAGAAACACTCACCTCAGGTACTCCTCATATCCGTTAGGTCCAAGGTCAGTCGCAGCTGGATCGGTAGGGCATCCCAGAAGCCAAGCCTTTGTGCCATCTTCGTTCATAGTGCAGTAATGCCACCTATAACCAGACTTGAATATCTCGCGGCCCTCAGCAAGCTTCGTCCAGCGAAGCGTACCCAAATCCAATGCTGATAGCGAGCATTCCCTCGGCGTAATCGTTGCGGCAGGTGTCACGAAATCGAGGAGAGTGCCGGAAGAGTAGGCATGATAGTGGATGCCGGAACCTTGCGATGGGGTCGAAGGGCCGGACATGAATTTGAGTGCTGATATGGATCCAGGAGCTAGGGGCGCGTAGGACTTGAGCTGAAATGATGGAGGATTCACCTGGGCGGTTCTGGAGTTGGCAGCGTAACCAGAAGCACCAACGACGGGCGCTTGTGGCATTGTGTAAGGCGGTCTCGGGGATCCGCTGGCTCGAGTAGAAAGGGAGCTTCGGTCGAAGATGCCGACCTGCGGCCGTGAGTCGAATTGGGGACTACCCTTGAGATCCAACCACCACAGATCACTGATCTTGTCCATGTCCTCACTGAGACCTCCGAATACCCAAACCCGTTCGCCCCAGATATATGCCGAGTGATCGAATCGCCCAACAAACCGCCATGCTTTGGACCAGGTGAAGGTCTTCAAGTCAAGGTAGCAGATGTCATCCAACACATAGTTGTTCTGACCGGTAATACCACCGATGATAAAGAGCTTGTCTTCGTGCAGGACCGCAGCATGTCTAGCTCGGCCTTTGGGAATCGGGCCTGACACCTGAGGCTGAGTCCAGTGTGCGGTTTTGAGATCAAAGATGATCAAATCGGATAGATACGTTCGATGCTCGTTCTCGCCGCCAAAGACTAGAAGCTTGTTTCCCTGATACAAGGTTGCCGTGTGTCCTGCACGCAATCAGTAAATGAGCCCCACCGAAACGCATGCGAACCGCTGCAAGCTACGCAACTCACCCATCCGCACGCCGGGGATGTCGCCATAGTTGTCGACGAGGCTCCATTGATGGCTAACGAGGTCCAGCCTCAGCACATGATTGTAAACCTCGTCGGTATACTGATCGAACCCTCCAAAGGCGTAGATCTGATTGTTCCCACAATACGTCACCGAGGCGTTGACTAGACAGGCGGGTCTCTGGCCTAGCGTGCGGGTGACTTTGGGCCGGTACCCGTCGGCCACGCTGCGACCCTTTGCGGGGGAGTTGGGCATAATGTAGGTGTTGTTGGACGACGAGGCAGCAGAAGCGGCCGAAGGCGGCGTCGTCGTCGATTGCAGCGATGTCGAGCCGGAGGAGGACTGGTTGGCGACGCCGGCCGGGTGCGTTGATCCGGCGACAGGGGTCGGTCCGCCGAAGATGGAGGTCGGGGGCACCTGGCCGGGGGTTGAAGGTTGAGCCATGGCGTAAATCGTAACGTAAATCCAGGGAACGACTTGTGGCGCTACCTGATCATATCACGGCTGCTCGTTGACGCGGAACGCGGCCCAGAAACTGGACGAGGAAGGGGGAGGACGACGAGGGAGGAAAGGGGGGATCGGGCGCGAGGAGACGGCGAGACGGTCGGCGATCGGGGGTCGTCGGTGAGGCAAGTGGATTTTCGGGTGGATGTGGATGAGAGGGAGGAGTGGGATGGTTGATGCAGCATCGTCAAGGCTCTGGAGAGAGAAAATTGGACGCCTCAGTGTGGCGCCAGCCAGACGCTTGGGGCTTGGCATGGCCATGATTGGCTCGGCAGCGTCGTCAGGTTGCGGAAACGGAAATAGCCCGCCTCCGGCCCCATCCTGACGGTTGCCCGGACAGATGTACGGTGGGGCCCAAAGTAAATAAAAGGAAGCCGTCAAGAGCTTCACAGCACGACTGCTTCTCTCCTCACTATCACCATCTTCAACCCGCTCTCCTCCTCATATCCTCTCACTCTCCGCGCTCACAAAAGCTACGTGCTTTACCGCAAACCTCTCTTCCATCGCATTCCGCAAGAAATTTCAAAGTCTGCTAGATCTCATCGCTACGGCCATCTGATCGTCCCCCCGACTTCGTCACATCTTCGTGAAGGCCTTTTTTCGATTTTATCGAACATTGATCACGATACAGGAATACTAATCACCAGGAACCTTTAGTAAGAGTCCGGGGCTCTTCGATACCGTCGAAGCTCGATTCTCGGTTCTGTCATTCGGTTGCTTATCGTTTGGAGATCCCACTTACACGCTCTTAAGCATCCCCACTTGTTCTCAGAACTCACCTCACAATCCTCACAATGGCTTCCGCAGCTGTAACAACCCCCCTCAAGTCCCACAAGGGACTCTTCTCTTCCCGTACCGCCGGCGGACGGATGCCCTTGACCCCCTCTCCTCGTCAGCAGGCCTCAACCACCACTATCCCTGTCAACCTGAACTCGTCTCCATTCACCCCCGAGCGACAGTCAAGCAGCAACGACTTCAGAGCATCCGGCCGTTCCACCTATGGCGGTAATCTCATGTCTCACCTCGCCCGATCTACCTCCAAGTCTACACATCGCGATTCCCCCAAGTCCAACATTGCCCGCGGCGTTCAGACCCCTCGCAAGGCTCTTGAGCTCGGTGTTTCCGACTTCACTCTGACTGGTACTGGCAACAACACCAAGACACCTTCCAGCACCAAGTCCAAGAAGAGCATCCGGGCAAAGCCTGGCAAAACCACTCTCAACTACGGCGGTGACCGATTCATTCCCAACCGTGGCACTAGCTCGGCTATCTCCAATGCTGGTTCCGGCAAGCTGGATCTGTCTGACAGGCAGCGACCCAAGAGCAGCAGTGCTGACAGTTCCTCGGTCCTCTCCACTGCCGCCGATGAGGCTATGGCCGCTCTTGAGAACCTCAACATCAACGATGATGAGTCTGACAACTACTCGCGCCCTTCTCCCAACACTGTTGCCTACCAGGATTCCTTGGCCAACGCTTGCGGCGTGAGCCTCAACACCCGCATCCTGGAGTTCAAGCCTGCCGCTCCCGAGTCCTCCAAGCCCATCGACTTGCGACAGCAGTACAACCGTCCTCTCAAGTCTGCCAGCTCCAGCTCTGCTCAACTCCGCCGCCGCATTGCCACCGCTCCTGAGCGGGTTCTCGATGCTCCTGGTCTTGTCGATGACTACTACCTCAACCTTCTTGACTGGAGCTCTGGTAACCAGGTTGCTATTGGCCTTGAGCGCAACGTCTACGTCTGGTCTGCCGATGAGGGCAGTGTCAGCTGCCTCCTTGAGACGACTCCCGACACCTATGTCAGCAGCGTCAAGTGGTCTGGTGATGGTGCGTACGTCAGCGTCGGCCTCGGTACTGGTGAGGTCCAGATCTGGGATGTTGCTGAGGGCCAGAAGATCCGAAGCATGTTCGGCCATGACACCCGTGTTGGTGTCATGGGCTGGAACAAGCACCTTCTCTCCACCGGCGCTCGCAGCGGTCTTGTCTTCAACCACGATGTCCGCATTGCCGAGCACAAGGTTGCTGAGCTCGTCTCTCACACTTCTGAGGTTTGCGGTCTCGAGTGGCGCTCGGATGGTGCACAGCTCGCTACCGGCGGCAACGACAACCTCGTCTCCATCTGGGATGCTCGATCTCTGTCCGTTCCCAAGTTCACCAAGACCAACCACAAGGCCGCCGTCAAGGCTCTTGCCTGGTGCCCTTGGAACATGAACCTGCTCGCTACTGGTGGTGGCTCGTATGACCGTCACATCCACTTCTGGAACTCGACCTCGGGCGCTCGCGTCAACAGCATCGATACCGGTTCTCAGGTTACCTCTCTCCGCTGGAGCCCCCACCACCGCGAGATTGTCAGCTCGAGCGGTTTCCCCGACAACTCTCTCAGCATCTGGAGCTACCCTACCCTCGTCCGGACTGTCGAGATCCCTGCTCACGAGAGCCGTGTCCTCCACAGCTGCTTGAGCCCTGACGGCCAGATGCTCGCTACTGCTGGTAAGAACAAATGACAATTTACAGAGGAAGACATTTTTGGCTAACAGGTCACTAGCTGCTGATGAGAGCTTGAAATTCTGGAAGATCTTTGAGAAGAAGGCTGGTGCCTCTACTGGCATCGGTGCTTCTGGAGCCTCCAGCAAGGCTTCCATGGCCAAGCAGATGACGATCCGATAAATACCAGTACCCACTGGACCACGGTAGGTATGACCTTTCACTGGTATCTCGGTCTCTCGGGACGGTGTGTTTGCAGCACGGAGTTGGGGAGTTTGCCTGCCCTTCTGCACGTGGTATGAAAGCGCTTCTCCACGCAGAGACGAACGTCACGGAACGGTCATGAGCTTATGATGGATGCCGCAAAATTGGCAAATATTGAATTGTTGAATTGTTTTGGGGAGTTTGGAGCCGCATTGATCATAGCTGGCGATAAATTAATTTTGGAGTTTTGGAATTGGAATTGAAGTGCCTGGTAGTCGCGTTAACTCCACTGTTTGTGATACTGCTGTAGTGATGGCTTGTGAGTTTTGATAGAGTAGCTGTGCACGAGTTGGTTTCAATGCTTTGATCGAGGTCAAGGTCGGGTCTTGGTGGATTTGCCGGAGTAGATAGACACGATTGAATAAATGGTTTGAATAATATCCGAGAAATGGCATGCCTCCTTTCCATCTGCACAACCTTGCTTGGGGAGCGGCCCAACACTAACTGATTGAATTCAATGAAGGGTGGGCAAGACCACTCATATCTTATTATGTAATGTGACCGCTAAAGAACAAAACAGTAAAACGTGTTGATATCACTCATTATACGACGCTCGAGCTGTGCTTGTGTCGACAGCCGGTTGATGGTGTTGCAGCCGTTTGTAAGGGTGCCGCCTGTACTTCCACTAGCAGTGAAATGCGGGGGGACACAACAGGTACCCGCTGTCCACCCTTGATCCTGGGCGTTCCTGATGAAACTCGTCAGGCGCTAGTCAGATAGATAAGGCATAGAGCGAGATTAGACCGCGTCTGCAGTCACTCGTTGATTGATTCATTCATTCATTCGTTCGTTCATCCCTCCTCACAACTTTGCCCCTTCGAGACCCGTGTCTCTTGTCCCCTCCCATCTCATC
>JAAGWO010001081.1:0-38870 GCA_013266205.1 Fusarium decemcellulare | reverse complement strand
ATAGTGATCAGCATTATCAGCTTTTGCTAGAGACTTGTTGCAAGAGGTAACTAGGTACGCATGGTTACGTGCGCAGATCAACATGCAAAATCCCTGGTTGCTCAAGAGCGTTACCCGACCATGGTCTATCTAATAAAACCCAGTCGGCGATCTCATCTCGCTGTAAACCCGAGATGCAGCGTGCGTTGGCACAGCCTGGGGGTTCTACTCTTAGGATTAAGGCCAGACTAGACTGCGGATGAGGGAAATTCTAGTTGTTGTTCTTTTAAATTCACACAGCAACCGTGGATTAAAAATAAACGATGAGTGAAAATAATGACAAAGCAAGACAAAATGGACGCGGCCAATTCGAGGACGCGGTCCTTCGATCCCATCGGACCATGACCCGGCTCAAACAAAAACCGACCATCCGACCATCCGAACCGATACAACGCCAGTACACCACCGACTCGTGGGAGTCTCGCTACGTGACTGGTTCGCTTCGTTTCGCTTTCAGATCGATGACATATCCAAAGTCGTGTGTGCATTTGTTTATTTCCGACTCCAATTTGCGCCACGACGGTGACGCATCAGCAAGGCCACTGCTATCTAGCTCGGTGCAGGGCCTCCATTCTGAGGAAACAACAAAGTGCACAATTTAGACAAACCTAAAACACTAGTCACGGTCCACTGAAAGGCGAGCGGCCTGCGGGTTTAACACGACGATTAGTGACGAGCTCAGATGTAGGGGACGAAGCAAGATGGACCATTGCACCATCGTCTACGATCACTTGACCAGACAGTCACTGCGTAAATATAGAAAATACTCTCAAGAAACTTTTTCCTTAGCTGTTTGATAATGCAGATGAGCATTTGTT
The DNA here is from genome assembly GCA_013266205.1 of Fusarium decemcellulare. Lineage (NCBI taxonomy): Eukaryota > Fungi > Ascomycota > Sordariomycetes > Hypocreales > Nectriaceae > Fusarium > Fusarium decemcellulare. The sequence continues at coordinate 38,013 of JAAGWO010001081.1, read as the reverse complement.
TCGTTCTTGGCAATGCAGTTGCGGATGCCACCGCACTTATCGGAGGATCGGGCACATACCTCCCGAATGTCGGATCGCGGAGGAGACGACGCGAGTCCGACAAAATCCTTCACATGTTTTGTTTAAAGGGGCAGATCCAACACTTCTCTTCTTAAAGTCTTTCTTGTAATACAGAATAAGCTGCTGGGAATAAATACCACTGCGCATCCAACGATTCTTCTGTATTCATTTGCCATCAATCGGTGGTTTCATCCCAACACTATCAGCCAACGACAACGATGTCATATATCTCAGTCTGATTATCTAAATCGAGTGTCATCAGCAGATATCAGTAACTTCTAGCCATGACTAGGACCGACGCAGACGCGACGGTGAGCTACTCTTCAAATGCCGACACAGAAAAAGGCCCCCATATGGTAGAGGCGAGCTCCAACATAGTGGATTGGGATGGACCAAATGATCCTGAAAATCCTCGGAACTGGTCCAAAAAGGACAAAACGATTCACGTGGCAGTTGTCAGTCTCTTTACACTCGTTGCGTAAGTGCTTGGCTCTATTCGCACCGATGACATCTCCCAGCTCATGAACTTCGTTTGCAGAAACCTCGCCGCTACCATGTATGCCCCTGGCGCATCTGAACTGGCCCAAAACTTCAACGTCACGAGTAGCACGGTTATTACATTGACTGTCAGTCTTTATGTGCTAGGCTTCGCCGTGGGTCCCATATTCCTCGCCCCCCTTTCCGAACTTTACGGCCGCCTCATTATCTACTATACCTGCCATGTCATATTCATTGCCTTCACCTTTGGCTGTGCCTTTAGTACCGATGTTGGCATGTTTCTCGCTTTTCGGTTGATCAGTGGTTGCGCTGCTTCAGGGCCCATGAGTGTTGGCGGCGGTTCCATCGCCGATCTATATCCTCCGGAGATTCGTGGGAAGGCCATGTCTCTATTTGCTATGGGACCCTTGATCGGACCTGTAAGTAACTACATTATGCAATCCTTTCCTTGTTCGAATTCGTATTGACTGAATGACACAGGTTGTCGGCCCTATTGTCGGAGGTTTTGTATCGCAAGACATTGGTTGGAGATGGACCTTTCGCATTATCCTCATCATAGTAAGTTAAATGGATATAATTCCTGACATGATCCCCGGAGCTGACAGGTGACTAGGCAGGAGTTATCGCCCTTGCTACCGCCCTCTTCGTTCGCGAATCCAACGCCGAAGTTATACTACGTCATAAGGCTGCCCGTCTGCGCAAGGAGACCGGAAACGAGAAGCTGGTCCCAAAGTTCCACAGAACAGAGACACCGCTTCAGATGCTCAGGCGCGGCATTGTTCGACCCATCAAACTGATCATCTTTTCGCCCATTGTCTTCCTCATCTCGATATACACGGGTGTGATTTTCGGCCTGATCTTCCTCCTGTTTGCCACATTTACATCAGTTTTCAGCGGCGCCTACGGCTTCAGTGTTGGAATCTCCGGTCTGGTTTACCTTGGCCTCGGGATTGGCATGATGCTTGGCTTGTTCGGCTTTTCCAGGTTCAGCGACAAGCTCATGACAAAGGCCGAAGGCGAGACGGAATCAAGACCTGAAGACCGTCTCATCCTGATGAAATGGCTGGGCATCGTCACCCCCCTGGGCTTCTTCATGTACGGCTGGAGTGCTTACTATCATACGCACTGGATTGTACCCATTATCGGAACGCTCATCATCGGTGTCGGAAGTCTTTTCGTCATGGTGCCTGGGCAACTTTATCTTGTGGATGCTTTCGGAGCTGAAGGGGCTGCTTCTGCTCTAGCAGCCAATCTGCTCATCCGATGTCCATTTGGAGCCTTCTTAGGTCTCGTGGCCCCATCCATGTATGAGAAGCTGGACCTTGGCTGGGGAAACAGCGTACTGGGCTTTCTTTGCCTAGCTTTCACACCTGTCCCGTGGTTGTTCCACGCATACGGCGAGAGATTGAGGAAGCGCTTCCCGGTCAACCTGTGACAAGCGGCAATGCATTCAGGAGAACGTGATCTGTGTGTTAGACAGCATGGTGTATTGTTGTGACTTATTGGAGGCGCGCAGAGTCACCCTCTTTTCTCTTCTCTTCTCATAGACTTCTGCCTTACGATACTGGTTAGTTGGATTAAACAGGATAGCCTGTCCCTAGGCTAATCTCTTTTGTCTTCCCCATAATATATAAATCACGCTACATTGATAAGCTTAAACCCCGGGAAGCTCGGATTCCATCGGTCTGGTTCCAGAGCATCACCGCCGAATCCCGAGTCACATCCAGTGCGACATTGAGCGGAACGAGGCCCAATCGAGAAGGTAAAGTCGCAGTGATGACAGTGCCAAGAAGTTTATCACCATATGACGCCACACCTTATCTTCCCCCGCACCTCTCAACTCCAACTCGACATTCCTCTTTCGGAGAATCTTCAAGGATTAGGGTTAAACCGTGTAAGCACTATGATGCTGAGCTGCTTTAGCATCGAATCCCCCGCACGCATACGGCCTTGCAATGGCAGGCTGTCATCACCAGACCTGGACGCTCACGCAAGCGGGGTTGATATATAACGAGGCTGGCAAGCGTCACAAAAGGCGCCAAGCATCAAGGCCTCACCTGGAACTTGAGCCACTCTTCGTGACCAAATTGTGTTGAGTCCTACTCTCGGCATCATGTCCAAGGCTCTCACAGTCTGCCTCGCGGCTGCGGCATGCGTCTACGCGTGTCTGCCAGACAAGGCTGAGACTGCTCGTCTCCTTGCCAGGCGTCACAAACGACAACCGCGCAGCCGTCATCTTAAGCGTGACGTCGTGGAGTTCCCCCCGGTGTTGACCGACACCGAGACCATTCTTGTCAACTCGTTCGACAACAACTCAATCTCGGATTGGTCTCTCTACTATACCTCAGGTTACCGCCTTGCAGGTCATAACAGAACCCAGGCAGAATGGACGCAGCAGAAGTGGATTGACCTAGGCTGGGAGTCTTGGATTACAGAGTACTGGATCTGGTACACGGAACCCAAGGAGAGCTCCTTGAAGTTGAACCGACCAGATGGAACGTCTCACTCGGCTCAGCTCCTCGAGGATCCACTAGACGTCGATCCTCAAACCTCCAATCCCAATGAGAAGCCAGCCTATCATGCTCTTGCTGGTAGTGGCAGTATCACTGCTGAATACGTATATGTTGGGTTAGTGTAACAACCGTTATCCTTTGACAGTGCTAATATGCCACCTAGACGTGGCGCTCGTGAGGATTTCAAGAAGCTTAAAGACCTTGGTGTCGCTTTGGAAGGAAAGATTGCCCTCGCTCAATATGGCGGTTCCAACCGTGGAGTTAAGATCAAGAATGCCGAGGTGAGTGATGGAACATGCTCGTACATGTATTGGGCTCCTCACTAATCACTCATATAGGCCAATGGCATGATTGGTGCCATATTGTACACAGATCCGTTGGAAGATGGCGAGGTCACTGTAGAAAACGGTTATCTGCCATACCCAGGTTTGTTGCCTCCTGATGTGACATTTGTCTGTCGAGATCACTAACATTATGGTTCAGACGGCCCTGCTAGACATCCATCCGCGATCCAAAGAGGCAGCATGCGATGGGCCTCACTATCGTTTGGTGATCCCTCAACTGTAGGTTACGCATCTACCAAGGACGCTCCACGAGGCGATATCAGCATGTACGGCCCCAAGATTCCCTCCATTCCCATCAGCCCAAGGGACGGACTCCAGCTTTTACATGCCCTCGATGGGCACGGCGTATCAGCGGATCAAGCCAACCGTACCAACTGGAAAGGTGCCTTCTCCAACGTCAGCTATAGCAGCGGTCCTGCACCTGGAGCCACGTTGAACCTTGTCAACCTCATGGACCACAAGCTGGCCCCAGCATGGAATGTTTTGGCCTCCATCAACGGCACCAACCCCGACGAGTACGTCATTATCGGAAACCATCGTGATGGCTGGACTGCAGGAGGCGCTGCAGACGCTGTTTCAGGTGGCTCTGTTCTGATTGAGATGGCCAAAGCATTTGGTAAGCTCGTTGCTCAAGGTTGGAAGCCCAGGAGAACTATGTAAGTCTCAATGTTCAAGGTCTCAATAATTGCGAGTCTCTAACCAAGCCGCAGTATCTTGGCTGCGTGGGACGCCGAGGAGTTCGGTTTGATGGGAAGCTCCGAGTGGGTTGAAGACCATCTGCCAGAGCTCAAGGACAAGGTGGTCGCGTACATCAATCTCGACACGGCCGTATCTGGGCCAAGGACTGAGATAGTTGGGTCCGGCGAGATCCAGACTATCGCTATCGAGACTATGAAGAAAGTCATCTTCCCCGAAGGCCATGGCGCGGGCCCCACGCTGTACGACATGTGGTACAATACTACCGAGGGCGTTATCGGACCGATGGGCAGTGGAAGTGACTTTGCTGCCTTCTACCACAATGGCATTGGCTCTGTATGTTTCCATTCTTCCACTCCCAGCACCCTATCTAATCAAGTTGCAGATCGATATTGCTGGAGGTCCGGGTCCGACAGATCCAGTCTATATGTACCACAGGTGAGTGTACGCCTCCAATTATCAGAGCCGTCTATAATTCTAACCAACCATTAGTCTTTATGACACGCATCGCTGGATGTCCGAATATGCCGACCCGGGCTTCCATCTCCACGTCGCCATGGGCCAGTTTGTGACTCTGCTCACGTACCACATCGCGGACGATCCGCTGATTCCCTGGGATCTTCCCAACGCCGGTACCGTACTTCGTGACACCTTTGAAGACCTCGAGGAACAACTCGAAGAAAAGTTCCCAGACTATGACGTCGATCTTGGTCCCCTCGATAACGCGGTCGCGTCTTTCGAGGCCGCCGCCGACCGCATTGGAGTCCTTGCCGAGCAGGCTTTGGCTCTGAACGACGCTGTTCTTCTCGGAGTCATTAACTCCAAGTACCGAGACTTCAGCCGTGGCTTTGCCAGTGCCGGTCTTCTTCCGGGAAGATACTCATACTACAACGTGGTGAGCGCGCCTGGATTGGAGAGTGGATACGGAGCCGATGTTTTTCCCGCAATCCAAGACAGCTTAGACCAGGGCAACTTGGCCCAAGCCGAGGAGTGGGTCGAGAAGAGCGCCAAGGCCGTGCTTCGGGCGGCGGAAATACTCAAGGTCAAGCAGTGAAGGCTGTGTTTACAAATGAGAGGAAACTAGGTAGTAAGATATTAATTACGGAAATGTATTCCTTGAGATTAATACTTAAAACGTGGTTCAAAGTGGAATTCAACTTTGAAAAGGCCAGCGAGTGTATGTTTATCACGGGTGAGTCTAAACCATGCCATAACCGTTGAACATTTTTCTACCTATGGTTGAGCTAAGCTGCCTTGATTTCTTGATAGCTATCTAAGTGTACATATATACCGTCACTTATGACGGGCTCTCCAGTAAACATTATCTACGATATCCAGGATATCGCCCAACTCCGTGTTTGCCATTTGGCCGAGCCTGACGAAAAGCTACCCTAGAGAAGGGTGGAGGGCAGTTTACGAGGGTTTACATCACTTCGGGTGCCGACTGGCTTGTGGGGCGATCTTTGACAAATGAAACGTCGGCGATAAGGGTGATCTGATGATAAGGGTGATCCGATAAGTCACTTAAGCTATAACATATATACTTAGAACGTCGATCGTTTAAGTCGCAGTCGCATGTATTCCTGAGATATAAGAAGTATCTTATAGCTTTAAGGGACGACGAACCGAGGCAGTTGGCACCCAATGCGATGCGATTATGGAAGATTGGGGATGCACAAAGCTAACATATTGGGCAACGTGGATAAGATTGTGCTTATGCTTGATTTATGCATTAGTTGTGAAAGGCGACCTAAAAGCCCTGGTCTTTCAACACTTGGTTCCGGCCTGTTCGGCTTAACTGTCTTCCAGCTAAATGGAACAGTGTATCCAGCGTAACGACATATTTTGGCAGGGAGTGTGTTCTCTTCCGTGGCATATATGCTTTCTGACAACCGTTGGCTCCGTAAGCATCGGTGTCACGATGGAGTCCATCTATTAAGTCCAGTTACCTTACTTCCGCATCCCATTCTCTTGTAGGTGCTTAGTGAATTTCTCCTCCTCCTCGAGCAGGTGATTGTCCTGCCCAACAGGACCAACGGTGGGATACAGTGCCGTCAACGGGACTTCGCGAACATGGACGGATGGGTTTTCCTTGGTGCCGACCAGCATGGTTTCGACAATGCTTCCGTCGCCATACTGGGGTTCCGTGAGGACGTTGAACATAACCGTGGCGCATTGATCGGGAGTGAGCGTCAAGTCATCGGGACGGACTCGGTCACGGCAGTATTCGGGATGAAATATGGGTGTCTGAATGAAGTTGGATTAGCATATCTATCCAGCAGAAGCGGGTCACCTGAAGTGTCAAAACCCAAGAAAGCATGACTGACATAAACAGCGCCAGGGCAAACGGCAGCGTTTCTGATATTGAATTTACTGCGGAGATTGGCCAGTGACTTGACGAAGCTGATGATGGCCGCCTTGCTGGCAAAGTAGAGAGGTGTCTGCAGCGAGTGGACATAGCCTCCTAGGCTAGCGATCCACAGTAGATTACCCTCGACATGTCGATTCTCCAGCCAGTAGTCAATTGCAATCTGGGCAAGGCGAATGGGTCCCATGGTGTTTACGGCAAAGGTCTTGTACACACCAGGGCTAGCATCAGCCTTGTCCTCCGCCAGGGGCGAGATGCCGGGCGAGTTCCAAAAGGTGCTGGATGGGGGTTCGTAGATACCCGCGCCGTTGCAAAGAATGTCAATCTGGCCTAATTTTTCGAGGGAGGTCTCCCACAGGGAGGAGAGCTGGGCCCAGTCGCTGATATCAGTCTTGTGGTAGTAGGCGGCCGGCTTCTTCCCATCCCTCGCTGCCCACTTATCCAAGAGTTCCTGAGCTTCAGGCAGGAGCTTGACATCGGCCATCACGACGGAGCACCCGCCATCCAGGAGTTGTTTAACGAAGGAGAGGCAGATGCCTTATCTCCAGTTAGCGCTTCCTCGCAAAGTATTCTCGGGGTTTCGTACCAGATCCGGCGCCAGTAACAATGGCATTTTTGCCATCGACCTTGTATGCAGACATTGTCTCGATAGGAACGATATGTTGGGAGGTGCGTGTTTGCCGGGATATTGAAGATGGGACTGGGAGGAAGGGGTTGAGAAACGGGCTTCATGCGGGGAAGAAAGACGAGACAGCACCTCAGTAATTAAAACCACCGTCGTGGCCAAGCAGGTACCCGCTCCATTATCCACACCCGTGTCGGTTGCTGCAGCTGCAACCACAAAGGGACAAAGTCTGCAGGGGCTCGAGACGGTAAACATTAGAGGCCGGAGAGGATGCGACGGTGTGGGGGAACGTCGGAATAAGTTCCAAAAGAGCAAGGCTAACTATCATGTTATCATCCGATATCTCTTTCTTCTCGTTTGTCATGGATTCCCACATCTTGACTCAATTATTAGAATACGCTGAGAACACTCGCGAGGTGAAAATAACTACTCTGTCTAATATCAGACCACCTTCTAGACTAGACTAGTTACGCGTCACTTGCCGAAACAACCCAAGGCACAACTTGTTGGTCTTATTCCTTGCCAATGATCGACATCCTGCGGCTCCCGGTTGTTGCTCCTTGAAAAAAGAAAGAAAAATGTGTGAAGCTGAGCCTTACCCCTGGCTGGGAATCGAAACCCAGTCGTTTTCCTGCCGAGTCAGTCAGCTCTAACTCAGGCTCAGCCACGAACAAGGTCAAGGCCCATGTTGACCACTGATGAGGTACCCAACGCGAACCCTGTGCTTGGCGTAAGCGGCCACTGACCGCGAACAACTAATGTATCTAATGTTAAGGCTGCATTTTCGACAAAGCCTTCATACAATCAATCGCTTAGGCCTACCTTGGATCCCGCACCCGAACGTTCCGTCCGTCGATCGGCGTGAATTAATCCCTTCGCTGGCCTGCGGGGAGTTAAGACCATGTCACCCGTCCTGCTAGCTGTTGGTCGTATGTAGTCTGTCACCAACCGAATGTTACATTGACCCAATAGGGCCCAATAGGAACTTCGTTACAAACAAGGTACCACTTTTCAAGCGATACCAATCCCTACGACCTGTAACGGGCGATGGAAGGCGGAAGCACTTTCGTCGGGGAGTCAATTGTCGATCTTTCAGTCTTGGCTCAGAACATTTGTCGGGTCCAGGACTTGGAGCCCATGGAACGTTCCTGGGAGCACCGCTCACAAAGGTTAGATCTGCTTGAATGACCCATACTGGCCGTTAAGTGCCCTGTTGGACATACTCGACAAGTACCGCGTTATGGGGAGGTAGTAGTAGGATCAAGAAAAGCAATTCGCACTGCAACGCTGAAGCGGCAGGAAAGGGGGCGATAGGCATGATCACTTCAATCTCTGCGTTTTCCCCTGATTTTTCCCTTAGTGTTTAAGCTTGGTTTGCTTCCTCCTCCCCTCAAGGACAAAGCTTTTCCCATCTCCTGGAAACAGCTGACCACCACAATGGCGGACGCTCTGGAACCGTGGCACGCCGTCGAACCAAGGGGCCTCGCCGCCTCCATCCTCGCCGTCACCATCGTCTTTACGGTATTATGCCTCGTGGTAGTTGGCCTCCGAGTATGGATCAGGATCAATACCCATTGCTTCGGCCGCGAGGATTGGCTCATGTGTGTCGGAACAGTAAGTGTCTTTCGGGGAGACTCATCAAGATAGCAAGACAAGACTGACGGCCTGCGCCAGGTAATCAACATGGTGCACAATGGCATTGTGATATGGGGTACTTTCACAGGCATTGGGACGCCCGACTCGAGGCTCAACACTGCAATAATGATTGAGGGTGCGAAAGTAGGACTCTCCTACAGCAAAGGGTTCCACAGGTTGGCTAATTACTTGTCCATCTAGGTCATCGTTTTCTGGCAGATCTTTTACGTTAGCGGCTCCGTCTTCATCAAAACCTCCATCTGCGCCCAGCTGATGCGCATCGCGACAAAGAGGCGGTTTGTCATCTTCCTCTGGATCCTTATCGCCCTGTCCGTCATAATTACTTTCATCGCCATCCTCGCTGTCCTGATTCGGTGCAAGCCTGTTGCTGCATCATGGAACCCTACGTTGGGGACCTGCATCGACCAGAATATCATCATTGTGTTGACCTACGTGGTATCGGGAATGAATATTGCGACAGATTGGTCCGTTTCCATCATCCCTATCTTCATTTTATGGAATATTCAGATGCGGAAGACACTGAAGAGGATGGTTGCCTTGGTTATGGGTGTTGGTGTTCTGTGAGTATTCCTCTGGTCGCACGCAAAGCTTTTTAACTAGCCATGCTGACCATCAGTGCCTCAATTGCCACTATTATCCGGATGCCATACTCGTCAGCATACTCTAGATCGGACAATGTTCTCTGTAGGTGTTGTCTTGCCTTGTACCTCATCTCGCAGCTAATTATTTCCCTACAGATGGCGTCGGTCAAATCATCCTCTGGACCGTCGTCGAATGTGGCCTTGGTATCATCGCCGGGTCAATGCCCATGCTCCGGAAGTTATTCAGAAGCCTCGAAAAAGACGAAAGCTCCTACCCGGGTGATTCTAACGGCGTCGACCTCGTCACTATCGGACGTATGCGCGGCAAGCACCATCAGATCTACGATACGGAGGTTCGGGCGACGGTTGTGGCGGGTGACGATCGAGATAGTGCCAGAGATGACGAGAGCACCAAGCAAATGATCAAGGTGACAAGAAGGGTGGACCAGGTATCAACTGATGTGGAACAGTAATTGTTTGTTGCACAAAGGCTGGGTTGTGTTGGATCCTTTTCCACCTTATTATATACCTATCTTCAAAGGCTTTCCCATACCGTAGAGTAATCGCGGCGTACATCGGCGGTGATTAGATGAGTCCTCTGCCCAAAGCCCAGCCGTCTGGCAACTGAGGCGATGCGGCGAGACATAGTGAGTTTGTAGCGTATCTTCTGTCACTCACAGGGCAGTTCTCAGCATCTAAATCGCTAGGAATTGTCTCTGCCGGTTTACGAAATCTTAAGGACTGAACTTGCACGAAGATGAGGAAATGTCGAAAGAGGAAGCACTCGGATCTAGAGCCGTGGAACGACATGCATAAGTGTTTTGGTCGGCTGATAAGTCGGTTTACACCAGAAACCGCTAAGCTCAGCTGAAAAGCTACGGCAGCTGAGTTGTCTCTATTTTGGAAGCTAAGGAGCGCGAATTATTCCGCGTCTTTGTATGCATGTTGACTGCGCCCAGCTGCCAGGCATGAAAGGTAACTACTTAACTCTTGTCGGCCGTCCCTGCAACTAGGTAACGGCCCTTACAACATTGAACCATGGCAACCGTGGGTATGGATACCTCAAATAAGCAACTCACGCCAAGCACAGGGCCCTTCACAGCGACACAGCTCTACGACGCGATTCGACTGAAGGAGCATGGGTGGATATCTAGAGGGAACTCGACTGGTGTGAGATCCAACTGGACATAGAATGACAAATAACGGTAATAGATTAGCCAATGTAATTTTTTGTTGAATAACGGGGATGATAAATCCGGGCTGCCATGTATCGGCCGACGCATATTATGGGTCCCTCAAGTCAGCTGCTTTTGAACTATTCGCCAGGGACTCCTGACTGACAAATATATTGCTAATAAACAGCAACGTAATGCTTAAATAGGAATGGTTAGCGACTTTCGCTTGATTGCCGTCTCGGCAGAGCGACAAACGGGATGGACGTGTAAAGACAGGGGACCGGCCGATGCAGACGGGCCCGTTGCATCAGTTCTATTAGCTGCAAGACACTGCAATCTGAAGTTAGTGACTTTTAGTGCTTCGTTGTAAATATTATATATATTTCGGCGCGTCCTCCTACATAATATGGAAATTATATGTGACTCTAATTCAAGATGGCCCTCATTCAGAACGTCGCCGTCCTCGGCGTAAGTCTAACGGCTCCCTGCACCGTTTCCTCCTAGCTGTGAGCATTCAAGGCGCTGACCTGAATTGATGAATAGGCTACTGGCCCTCTCGGAAAGACCCTGGTCTCGGCGCTCCTTGCAGCAGGTTTTCAAGTCACCTGCGTCACTCGTCCTGACAGTGACCACGTCTTTCCTGATAGAGTGATAGCTAAATCTGCTCGGTACACAGACATTCGGGCGCTCACAACTGCTTTCGAGAATCAAGATGCAATCGTTGAAGCCTTCAACCCCGCTGCTGCAGTCTATCAAGCCTCGATTGTGGAAGCTGCTCTCGCTGCGGGCGTTCAACATATTGTCACGCCGGATTTCAGTGGGAACACCTTCAACAGAAATGTGTCCGAGCTACTTATTTTCGATACCAAGCGGCGTGCACAGCGTCATTTAGAGAGCGTTGTGGCCGCCTCTGGAAATCGCCTCTCTTGGTACGCCATTGTTGTTGGCCCGTGGTACGACTGGACTATTGAGAAAGGGCTGTTCTGGATCGATCGCCAGAGACGTGTGATCACACGGTATGGTTCGGGCAACCAGAGGTATAGCGTTAGTAGACTTGCACTCTCTGGAGAGGCCCTCGTCGCTGTTTTGAGAGATCCCGAGAGATACCGGAATAGGGCTGCCTACTTTGCCAGCCACACGGTGTCAACCAAGCAGCTCATCGCTATTATTGACGATATGGGGCTGCAGGGGTGGTCTGTCGTTGATGCTTCTCTCGACGGATACTTCGAGGAGGCTAAAAGACTCTGGGAACAGGATACAGAGAACGGGGTCGAAAACCGGCTTGCGAGTAAGGCCTACGAAATGTTTGCGACTATCGCTCTGCTGGATGAAGATAATCGCTATGGGTCTGACTTTAGCGATAAGGTGAAATTTGGGTGGGATGAGGGTGAAGATGCTTTGAGGGAGAACCTGAAAAAGCTCTTGAGCGAGTGAGTGTTATTTGGCTTGCCTTTGGGGACACACATGACGGTCAAATTCTCTGGATGGACTCATAGAGCGCGAGTGCTAGCACACCTATATAGGTAGGATTCAGAGACTGTGCGTCCTTCCTAATACTTGAAAATGACTTCACCGGGTCCAGCTCGCTTGTTCCTCCAGACATAGTAACCGTGCATCGCAAGACAACCCACACACACAAACAGGAGCAGAGCGGCATTAGTCCAATGGCCAGTGGGATAACCCTTGGCTGCCTCATTTGCCTTGTAGATCCACACACCAACAATCTGACCGGGTGCTCCCATGGAGACGTTGAGGGCAATTGCCAGGCCGATGGCGGCCGTGGAGTGTAGGTTAGACGAAAGCCAGCCCAGAAGGGGAGGGATGCAGGCAAAGGCCCCAGAAGCTGCTACAATGAGACAACCATACCGTGGCTGGACTGATTCAGCAAACACTCATTGAGGCGGATAGGTAATCTGCTGTGGTAACTTACGCTATAAGAGTCGGCGGGAAGAACTGCGGATGCGATAAAGCCGATGGCTCCAATAAGGGAGAATACGGCAGAATGAAGGGCACGGCTGTTGGCATGTATTAGCACTACCTCGGACGTCATTGGACGAACTATTCAACTCACGCATTATATCTGTCGGCCGACCAAGATACCAGAAGGGTTACAACATAAGCCACTGCATAGGGAGGAACAGTCATCAACTGGGCTCGTAGGTCCGCAAACTGGAGATGTTTTGTTAGTTGGGCCGTTGCGACTTTTGGAGAAGGGAGAACGTACTCCGAGACCAGCCGTGATCGAGGGTGTGAACAAGGACAAACTCGAGAAAGGTGCTGAGATACCGAAGTAGATCTGTGGTCGAGTTAACAAGACTGTGTCCTAGTGAGATAGAAGAAACCCACCAAGTAATGACACCACAGCCTCCATTCTAGCAGTGTCGCTTTGGCATCCTCCCAAGTCATGGATTTGCTACTCCCGTGAGAACCCTGCTCAGCGAGTCGGTGGGCCGCAAGATCCTTCTCATCTAGCGACAGCCACTTTGCCGTCTCGGGATAATCAGGAAGACAGAACCAAACCAGGGCGGACGACAAAACAGATGGAGCACCCTCGAGAATGAAGAGCCATCGCCAGCCAGCCAGGCCGCTGACTTGGTTCATGTGTCCGACACCGTAGGCAATGGCACCACCAAAAGCTCCAGCGAGAGTCGCTGAGGCGAGGATTGTTGCCACGCGCAGGGATCTCTCTTCAGGCTTGTACCAGAAGGTGAGATAATAGACAAGACCGGGGAAGAGACCTGATTCAAAGGGTTAGAATGGCAGACATCTTATTTGATGTAATACTAACCCGCTTCGAAAACGCCTAGCAGGAAACGCAGAACGGTGACAGAAGCGTAGCTGTTTGCCGCGCCGAGGCACATGGTGATGGTACCCCAAGAAAACATGAGAAAGGCGATCCATCGACTTGGCTTCATACGCTTGAGAAAGTAGTTGGAGGGCACTTCGAAGAGCGCATAGGCGATGAGAAACACCATGAGGGCAATGATGTACTCGAAGTTGGACATGCCGGTCTCGGAGAGAAGATCGTGCCCAGTTGAGTGGTTGAGAACCTTGGCATTTCCGATGTTGGAGCGATCCAGGTAGCAGAGCAAGTAGATGCCAGCGGCCAACGGAATGATGCGCGAGTCCTGTTTCTTGATAAGAGACTTTTGCAGGACTGGGTCAAAGACGACTTCTTCCTGTTGGAAGCCGCCATCGGAGCCGCGCTGAGGCAGAGTGTCAGCACGGGTGATACCTAGATCGGTGAGGGGTTGGTGATGGGGGACGAGGTACCTTTTCACTGGGCGGAATGTCGTCAGCCATCTCGACGCGTGTGTCAACGTTTGATCCGGCAGACATCTTGGCAGATTCAGATGGTCGCCCCTGAAGAAAACAATGAAGAAAAAAGATTGCAGAGAACAAGAGCCAAGAGGAAAAGAAAATTAACCGAGACAAATCCTTTGGCCCCTCAGTGCAACCTCAGCAATCAATCATTCCCCGCATCCTTTCTCCGTCCATACCCCGGCCGAGCAAAGGATCCTCGCTCCCCACATGGGAAATCTCCACGAGGTGGCCAATCTCGGCACCGGACGCCGAGGCCGAATGCTCACAACTTGACTAGATGATGGCAATCTTCTGAGGAGTTACGCCTTCAAACGTGCTTGGTAACGAGGTCCGAACTGTTCCTGTGACGAGACCGACGCGGTAGTATCGCAGTGGCTCTGCTGCTTCCTCATCCACCCAGCCGCTGTGCACAGGACGGAGATTGTCGGTAATCTTGGATGGAATGTCTGCGGGATTGACACCGCTTCCTTCAAGTGCTTGCGCTAGAAGCCCTCCCGCTGCTTGCTTTTCATGAGTCACTGGGCTTAGGACCTCTGTACTCCTTCCACCACCAAATAGGTATCTGTATATCGTTTGCGCATAGCTCTCTGGCTCTTCGGCTGGTGGTTCGAGGCGGCGCAGACCCAGGGCCACCCACACAAGCTCTCCCGCTTTCTTGTACTCCAAAATTCGAGCACAGTAGATGGCATCTCCTGCCGACAGCCCAAGCTCTTCCACAGTCCCATCTGGGATAAAGATCATCTGTGGGCTACTGCTCCTCTCCAGCTGTCTCCCCCTGGTGAGTTTCCAGTTTTCGCCATGATATGTTGAAAGTTCGGTGGAGATTACTGACGCTTTGAGCACTAGCTCTCCATGACTGACGGCACCCAAAGGATTAATGGGGTCACAAGTACAGTCTGCGCTCATGAACTCGGCAGTTTTCATGCCGCTTCGGAGTGTTTGGGTGCCTGCGGCGGACCACTTTACAGGCCACTGCGTCGATACCCAAGACCAGCTTGGCTTCCGGGGCTTCCTTGCGTCCGGAGACACATCGCAGAAAGAGCCAGTCAAAGACTGATGCTGATTTGGAGATGAATAGCTCGAAGAGGTGGACTGTGGCATCAAAACCTCAAGTTGCTCGTGGTCAACCTGCCACACAAGATGCCACATGAGGTCCTTCTCCCATAGCCCTGCCAAGTAGTCCCCCATCGCCGGGCCAGCTTGCTGAAGTCGTCTTGCAATACCAGACAATGCAGGAAGTCTATCATTTTGCACGGTCAGACTTCGTTTCGAATACTGCTGAACGAGCGACTGCCAGAGTAGTGTCAGGTCGATACTCCCAGGGTCGCTCATGGCCAGATTAAACGAGGATCCTCTCATCTTTCCCGTCTTCCACAGCTGGTCTGCCTCGGCGCTTCTACACTCACACCAGAAGTCGCAGCGGCACTCCCACAAGATCTCCTGGGGAAGGAAATGAACTGTTCGGGTCGAGAGTAGCCGCTCCTGAAAGGTCCAGCCTCTGCTGAGAAGCGGATATCGTGACCAGTCAGCATCTTCAGGGATGATTGCATCGTGTGGAATGCGATTCCTGACAAGTATCTCGACTAATTTGCCATCGGGCCCTTTGCAGGGAGTAGTGTGACAAAGGTTTTGTGATTCAACTGCCGATTTCTCTGTCACGTCTGGGATGTGACCCAAGTTTTCACGTTGCCCCAGAAAACCTAACAGAACAGAAGGTGACCGCGTTGCAGAAAGGGTTAATAGTGATCCTTCATATATGGAGTCCATTTTGGCTGATTCGATTCGCCAGTCCAGTCCGTCAACGTCATTCTGAATGATGCAGATTGAGTCAATCCATATGTATTCAACACCCACGTGTCTTGTGACGTCGATGGCATCGCGCATTGACTTGGGCAAATCATTCTGATCAATGGCTTCCATATTTTGGCCGAGCGTCTCCAGCGTGGTGGTATAGTTGCCCCCTCTGCCCCAGCAATAGCTGAGCGCAATGTACGGGTCCTTAACGCCGACAGCTTCGACTAGCCGGAGACGGTTTCCTGGAAGAAGGTGGATAAGTCGCCGAGGACCAATACCAGATGTTCTTTGGGATGACTCTTGGCAGACATGGTGATCAGCCTGACAGCGGCGAAGCCACGTGCGAATCAGGATGGCTACACCCTCAGAGTCCAGGACATCCTGCACCACAGCGGCTTGTCCTATACAAGGCCAAGACGACGGTGTATCCGTAGGAACGAAGAACTCCAGGTCAATGCCGAGTGCCTCGATACGCAGAGGTAGGCCAGCATGGAGAATGATGTGAACAGGGGTGCCCGGCTCCAACTCCCCCACCTCTGTTGCTACCAGACCGCTTGCGATCACTGCACACCCGAAGCAGCCATATGCTGCAGATTGTTGTATCTCGCCGATCTTGCACAGCTTCAGTGCCCGGGAGAACCGTCCATTTGAGTCGTAGTTGGCCTCGACATCCAGTCCGAAGCAGATCCCGCATGGAGCTTCTGTGGCGTCAGGGGAACGTAATGGGAGGCTTGGCGTAGACCTCACCGGGATCTGCTGATTGCTCATCTGAAGGCCACAACGGCACTGGGTGCAGACGATTATGTGGAAATGCCTTTCACAGATCAACAAAGCCCATCGATCTGTCCCAACAACGACGCTCCCCGCATTTCATCCTTCAACGAGGCGTTCTGCGGCTGACGGCTAGCGTCGTCGCACACGTGCATCTCTACGAGATTCGGGCGCGGCGTGTGGAATTCGGCCGATTATCATCAGTGGCGTTTAGTACAGGGTTGTTGATTAAAAATCAACTGTTTGGTATTATCTGTCTAGATCAGCTGGGGAATCCTTCGTTTGTAATGATGTGATATTGCGAGGCACGGAGGCTTTGTTGTCGTAAACCTCCGTCGTATCTCCTGACCCACAATATCAGAAATACGCAAAAGGTACTTTGGTGATAACCTAAATGTATGTGTGCTTTTAGGTCACGATGTGTAGTCCAGATAAAATCTCCGGATTCCTCGATGGGGCATTCAGGTTGCGAGCCAATCGCTTGACTCACTTTAATTGGGGACTCCAACGTCGAGTGAGGCCACTTCGGAGGCTTGTAACATCATAAGCATCAGCCTAGAAATATTTCAATTTCTAGTATAAAGAGAGGTTCAATGATAGTAAGGACTTGTTATTCTGTCTCTGTACAATGATACAAACATTTCAGCCATCAACATGAAGGTCTTTATCGTCTTTGCTCATCCCGAGCCCCAGTCTCTCAATGGCTCTCTTCTTCGAACCTCCGTCGAGGAACTGGAAGCACAGGGCCACGAAGTAAAAGTTTCTGACTTATACGCCATGCAATGGAAGGCCCAAGTCGACCGTGCAGACTTTCCTCATTTTCCAGCCGAATCTCGTATGAGAGTGGCATACGCATCAAAAGATGGTTACGAGACCAAAACACTTACCGACGACGTCAAGGCCGAGCAAGAGAAGATCATATGGGCAGATACCATCATTTTCCAATTTCCTATCTGGTGGAACACCATGCCCGCAATCCTAAAGGGCTGGTTCGAGCGAGTCTACGCTTTGGGCTTTGCATACGGTATCGGTGAACATAGCGACAAACACTGGGGCGATCGATACGGAGAGGGAATTGGGCTGGGGAAGCGTTCCATGTTGAGCTTGACCATTGGGGGGTGGCCGCAGCACTACTCTGCCCGAGGAATTGGCGGGCCTATTGACGATGTCCTTTACCCTATTACCCACGGGCTTCTATATTACATCGGCATGGAGGTTCTACCACCATTTATCGTGTGGAAATCTGATTGGCTAGATGACCAGGGCTTCCAAAAGGTAGCCGACGAACTCCGCGAGAGACTGCGAACCCTGTCCACCACAAAACACATTGACTTCCGGAAGCAGAACGGTGGAGATTATGAGATACCGACCTTGACTCTTAAGCCAGGTCTGGAGGATCCTTCTACTACGGGCTTCTCGATCCATAGTCGCAAGGCAGAGGTGAACGGCACAGCCAGCTCTCATAAGTAGCTCTGTGCACGACCATTGGGATTGCAAGGGATGAATTAGTCTTTCCTCATATCGTATTGCCATCAGCTTAGATTAGATGAGCCTCCACCTTACATATTTTTACACCATGTTCAGATCATGTGTTGATGGTTTAGTAAAGATAGCTTCACCAAGTTCGCAATGCCATTTCCTATCTTAAACAACACACTTGGTTGATACTAAGTCATGGGAAGGGATTCGTGGATTGAAACTGCTCAGTGCTTGGCCGAGAGGTATACCGAGGTAACCCTCTTCCGGGCTTCCGCTCTTGACTAAATTAGAAGATACTTCCAGATGGAGAAGCTCTCCCAAGGGCCTTTTGGACTTGAGGTGAACTGCGCTGGAATACTTCGGCGTCGAGTAGTGGGACGTGTAGTCGATCTTTTCCTCTAATCGGTTCGGTGAGCAGATCTACCAATGACATGGCGTTGAATAAGCACGGGATATGTAACTTCACATGCCAACATGATACGACCCCTGCAAAATCTAGGAGATCTCCTTAAAGAGAAGCTGCGCCGGGAGACTAGGCCCATATGTCGGCTGTACGGCACATAGGTTGCGGCTGGGACGCTCAGGTCACGATGCAGGCATAACTATTTAAATCGCATCCATCGGCTCCTCCTTGTCAGCACTGTTTATTTGGCGGTTCGTGCGGGCTCGGTGTCTTCTGCTGCAAATTGAAGTCGCAAAAATGCTTTTGCCGTCAAATCTCGTCCCGATTGTTAGTTTGTTGGTAACGGGGGTTGCGGCCAATGTTAGTCTTCCGCCCAAACCCGCGGATCTGTCAACCCCAGTGCAGCAGCGGCTATCTCTGAACGGACCGAACAGTTAGTCGACATTTCCACGTGGAGATGACTTAGTTTTGACTGATTCCAGGCGTTACTATTGGCTGGAATACCTACGCACAGCAAGACAAGCCATGTGTTAAATATGGCACTTCGAGGGGAACCCTTGACAAGGAAGCTTGCTCAGATCAATCATTGACGTATCCCACATCGCGCACATGGGCCAATGCAGTGACTCTCGCGGACCTTACTCCGGCAACGAATTACTATTACAAGATCACCTCGGGGAATTCGTCTGTCGAACAGTTCTTCAGCCCTCGGACCGCTGGGGACAAAACTCCCTTTGCTGTCAATGCCATCATCGACCTCGGCGTTTACGGTCAAGATGGTTTCACCATCAACATGGACGAGTCCAAGAGAGATCTGATTCCCACCGTGCAGCCATCTCTGAATCACACCACAATTGGCCGCCTTGCGTCAACTTTCAATGACTACGAATTCATTATTCACCCGGGAGATTTGGCGTATGCCGATGACTGGTTCTTGAAGCCAAAGAACTTGCTCCATGGCGAAGAAGCTTTCCAAGCGATCCTGGAGCAATTCTATGATCAACTTGCCCCCATCGCCGGACGAAAGCCTTACATGGTCAGCCCTGGAAACCACGAGGCTACGTGCAAAGAGATACCCATCCTGCACTATCTTTGTCCCCAGGGCCAGAAGAACTTTACCGACTTTATGCATCGGTTTGGTGATACAATGCCGCTGGCTTTTGCATCGACCTCGTCGGACGACGATGCAAGGGTTAACGCGAACAAAGCTAAGCAGCTTGCCAACCCGCCTTTCTGGTTCTCTTTCGAATATGGCATGGCGCATGTGGTCATGATTGACACCGAAACCGACTTTCCTGATGCGCCCGACGAGCCAGGCGGTTCCGCAAGCCTCAACAGCGGTCCGTTTGGGAGGCCAAATCAACAGCTTCAATTTCTTGAGGCCGATCTTGCCTCTGTGGATCGAGAGGTTACACCCTGGGTCATCGTCGCAGGTCACCGCCCGTGGTATACAACAGGCGATGACGGCTGCAAGCCTTGCCAAGAGGCCTTTGAGCATATCTTCTACAAGTATGGTGTCGACCTAGGTGTATTCGGTCATGTACACAACTCGCAACGATTCTTTCCACTCTACAACGGGACGGCCGACTCTGCAGGTATGAAAGACCCTAGAGCACCTATGTATATCGTTTCTGGAGGTGCGGGCAACATCGAGGGCCTCAGTTCAGTTGGCAAAAAGTCGTCGCTGAACGCTTTTGCCTACGCAGATGGCTTCAGTTACGCGACCATCAAGTTCCAAGATGCGAACAAGCTCCAGATCGACTTCATCCGATCTTCGACTGGCGAACTGCTAGACCGATCGCAGCTTTTCAAGTCCCATAAGGAACGTTTCGTTAGACAGACCTGAAGTAGTCTTGTTTCAATTAATAATATTCTGTGGTCCAGTTAAAGGTACCATTAATGTCGATGCAGTTGAAGCATCCACTATCTATCCCTTATGGTCTCTATGCCCATGCCCTAGTCCCTTCATAAGGTTGTCCCGTTCCCTTGACTCGCATGCCTTTATAAACTTCTTCGGAAGACTGTGCAATCTCTCATCCTTCTCAGCCAGAATCTCTTCAGACTTTCTCAAATATTCGTCCTTGAAAGCCAGCCATAGTTGCTCATCAAACTCATCCTCCGGAAAAGGGAGTGGGTAGTACGGGTCGTTCTCGAAAAAGGCCAGGACCAGCTGTTCGATGAGGGCCTGTGGTTGTTTCCAGCCAACCTTCTCCTCCCATCTCGTGCACAAATTAAAGTCCAGGACCCATATCCTTGTCGCCCGCCTTTTGCGTGAAGTCTCTTCAGATGTGGGTTCGGCCTCACTGCCCAGCACATATTCAATGTCGTATCCATCAACGTTGGCCTTCCAGTGAATGATGGCCAGCGCCTCCCCAATGGCAATAGCGTAGAACAAAACAGGCAGGTCTAATTGTACCATCTGATCGAGGCACAGGTTGTAATTCCTTAGCGCAAAGTTCATCGGTGCCGGTTGATTCGGTAATCGCCGTCGTCCAAGATACACACGAGCCAGACAATCGCGGTTTAAGGGGCTGCTAAACGCATCCTGTCGCCTATGTTCAGGACAAAATTCGTTAATGAAAAGGTCCCGTATGACTTTCGGTAGTGGTAAGATCCGTTCTGAGGTCAACGCTGAAGAGGGCAGCGGAAAGCTTGAGTGCTGCTTGGGAAACAGACTTTTGTTGTCTTGCCACCATTCCTGCTCGTTCTTTGATATGTGCCGAAAGACCTGAGGAACTCTGCACTCGGGGCTGTCCTTTTGTGCGGTGAAGGCGGCGACAACAGCTTGGTGGGCTTGATAATCGATTAACAAGGCCTCATGAAAGCCCGGCCTTGCTACCTTGACGACCTGTTTCCGCCCGGGTCTCTCAAAGATAAGGCCGCACTGCCCGAAGCCGATACTGCGGAAGCCGATGATCCCCGACGGTGTATGGCTGGGCGTATGGCTCTGGGTGGGTGACGGGACCGCTTTGACCATCATATCCAGAGAGAGAAGCCGCGAGACCAGCTTGGAATGGGCTATTTGCTTCATCGCGGCGCCAAGATTTTGCTGTAAGCGGTCGTTCCTCTCCTCATCTAGATGCTGCGACAGCTGGTCTGTGGCCTCCATGTCAAGGGGGTCGCCTTGACCGGGCGCGTCAGGGGAGCCCCCGGCGGCTCTGGTGCGCATCATGCCGACGGGTAAAAAGCAATACGAACAGAGCTAGGGAGAACTCCACTTGGCACGGGCATAAAGACGGGCGTTGAAGAGAAACGCGTCCATTCGCGATATTTAGGCGGCAAGGATCACTCGTCGGCTTTGCTGACGAATTCAATTTGACGCGGCGCAAATTCTGGACTAGAGCGTTAACCGAGGTAGATTTATGTATGTAACTAAGATAGAACGTTTAGCGGGGCGGCTGCCAGTGTGGGTTAGGGTAGGTTGTTTGGAGGCCATTGCCACAGGTGATCAGTCTATCCTTGATAAACCTCAAAGAGGTGACCAAGAAGGTAGGGTTATTATACCTATCAAAAGCAGAGTTTTTCCCCAAGATTCTTGAGTGTAACCGTACGGGGGCATCATTAAATGAAAGACATAACGTTACTGACTCTATCCTATCGGCATCTTAAAACATCCCGATGCCGTATGCACTGTAACCCTAGCTGGCTATCACTACCTTTAAAGCTTCGCGGCAAGGAGAATCTTAAGATCAAGAATGTTTTAGAAACCACCAACGACCATCCAAAGGATGAGGTTTCCTAGCATTATAAGACGAATCTCAAGCAACACGTGCCTTCAACAGATCACCGCTTGTAAAGTCTTTTTGCTTGCTGGCTCAGTTTCAGCTCAGCTATTTATCAGCCCCCATCAGCTCTGATCTAAAGCGCACTGATATCTCCCCGACGATGTGAAACATTAATATCTAGGTCCGACTAGCAGTCTACTGGAAGGGATTGTATCCGTTCTCCGCTTTCACGACACAGGTCTTGACAATTTGATCAAAATCCTCCTCGGGCAATCCAAGCAGCTCATTGTGAAGCTTGTCTTGGAAATTTAGTTTCTGCCCCTCTTCTGAGAGCAAAAAGGAGTAGTATGTCCTGATCAGGCCAGTGAAATCACCCGCCGCAGCAGCAGCCTTTCCTTCCGTCATGCGCTGTTTGGCCGTCTCATGTTTGACGGTCCAATCCGCGTCCTTGGTACCAGTGACGCGTTTCACGGCATCGAAAATATCTTGCTGGCTGACGAAGAAACTAGACAGGTAAAGTGGCTGATTCTTGAACTGTGCAATAGTAGGTGATGTGTCGCCCTCGTCCTGTGGGAGTTGCTTGAGGCTTGCAAGCGCGGCTACTGCGCGGCCGTACTGAGCCCACGTCGTTGTGTTGATCTTGGCTGTTCCCTGATCAACCAGTGTGACGTGGCGATTCACAATGTCAAATCCCAGAAAGTTTGGTCCTCCCGGAAAGCTATAGTCAAACCAGACGCTGCCAACGAGAACCGTCCAGGAACTCACGCCCACGCGTTCTATCTCAGTGACAAGCTCTCTCAAAGAAGCGGCAGGGAAGAAGGCATCGACTGATCCTTGGTTATTGACGACCATGTCTGCCGCAAAGACGTTCGGCACGATGTGCGGGACACCTGCTTTGCCTGCAGCTCTCACAATGCGGTGATGAATTTCGGTATCAACGCCATTGGCCAGCGTAATGATCAGAAACTGCTGCCCGCGGAGAGCAGACGAGATGGATTCCTCACTTTCGTAGTCCACTCGTACGACTTGCACATGGGATGGAAAGTTGGCTGTGCTATCTGTGCGTGTCAAGGCAGTGACAGTGTGTTTGCCAGTTGCCAAAAGCTGCTCCGTCATGTGCGCCCCTTGGCGGCCACCGGCCTGGTACGAGTTATCAGGCTATGCTCATGCACCGTGGTGGAAGATATGCTTACCCCAACAATGGCGACTCTCTCTACGCTATTGGAAAAGTCGGTAGCCTGGTCCTTGGCATATCCGGTGGCAGTCATCTTTGCTGAGTGTCGCTTGGCGACAAGACGGTGTAGATTGGTAGGAGAAGATGAAGTGATTGCGTGCTGTGAAAAAAAAAAAAAAAAAAAAAAGAGGTTGATAAGTAACAACCAACGAACGATGGATGTTGTGAGTATATATATATAGGTACCTACTCAAGATAGGTCAGAGCGTTGCCATGACGCGCCTGTGGTTGATTGATAACACGGACTCCGTGACGGAGTTTGGCTCACATCCAATTGCCCTCGCTTACAATTACTAAATCCTGCGGACTTGGGCGGCTCCACTCGGACTCGCTAAAAGACGGACTACGTACCAAAGAAATAAGGAATCAGTTAACGTCATTACTAAACTCAGCCTCGGGAAAGACCATATCAGTTGCGATACCGTTCTTCCCGCGAGTTTCATCATAGGGTAGCAGCACTTTACTTGACGGGGCCACTTCTGGATGCCGACAAGTGTATCGGATAACCGGCATCTCCAATGTCGATGAACCCCACAGTTTCGGTTCCGGACTACGACGCAAAAGGCTTCGGCGCACCCCTACTCCCCGCAAACCTAGAGTCTGGGGAAACCTTTAAATTCTGCCAAGCCCATTGCTGCCAATATCCAGAATGTCAAGTCTGACAAGCCTACGCAGCCGCTTTCTCGTCCAGTTTATTCGTAGCCCTGAGCTCGATAAAATAGTTCAAGATGGATTCCAAGGCCGAGCATGAGGAAATCGACCACCCTGACGTAAACGATTACAGTGCACACCTCACGAGGAGGGTTTTGTTCAAGACAGACACACGGTAGATTTATTGATTCGTCATCCTTCACCTCTCATATCACTAACGGAATATCTTAACCAGAGTCCTCCCATCTCTGGCACTCTTGTTTCTGTGCTCTTTTCTCGACAGGACCAATGTCGGCAACGCCAAAATCATCGGCATGGAAGAGGACCTGGGCCTCACCAACTTGCAGTACTCTCAGGGCCTGGCTGTCTTCTACGCCACCTACGTTTTCAGCGAGCTACCTAGCAATCTAGTTCTCAAGAGGGTATCGCCCAGGATTTGGCTGCCCACTCTGACAGTGGTGTGGGGAATCATCACCATGTGTCTTGGCTTTGTGCGCAGTTTCGCCAGCTTTGCAGCTGTGCGAGCCATCCTCGGTATCGCAGAAGGCGGGTTACTCCCCGGCATGGTTCTCTATCTTTCAAGCCTATACAACCGCGGCGAGCTGGCCTTGCGAATTGGAATCTTCTACACGGCAGCATCGCTTTCCGGAGCTTTTGGAGGTGAGATTCTTAGAGTGGGCGAACCATTCCTCTTTATCTAACCGTGTAGAAAGGCCTACTTGCTCGTGGACTCGCTGCCATTGGCCCCCGAGGAGGCCTAGAAGGTTGGAGATGGATCCTGATCATTGAAGGGCTAATGGTAGGTTTTGGCTGTCACCACGACCAGGACGTTGGCTGAACATTCCCATAGACAGTCGCCGCTGGGTCAATCGTGTTTTTCACACTGCCAAACAATTTAACGACAGCGAAATATCTCACCCCGGAGGAGAGAGACTGGGCCATGAAGAGGTTAGAACGTGACCATGGTATAAAGTAAGTTCCCGCGTGCCATCTTGATAACTACTCAAGTTGACAATTCTCGGTAGCCCGGAATCAGAGCGGGATGAGAGCTTTAGCTGGGGCGAAGTCCGTCGCGGAGTCATGAATGTCCAAGTCTGGCTCACATCTACAGCGTACTTTGCAATTTTATCTGGTCTTTACTCGTTCGGCCTCTTCGTATGTATGATTACTTCCAGCTGGTCGTCCATCACTGACTTGTACAGCTTCCGACCATTGTAAACGATCTTCATATTGCGTCAAGTCCCAACCAGGCTCAGCTGTGGACTGTGATTCCATACGCTGTTGCTACTACACTCACCGGTGGGCGAAGCGCCTCCTTTTTCCCATAGTCCCCTACTAACATGCATCCGCCTTTAGTTTTCGTCGCGTTCATGTCTGATCGATTTGAAGTCCGTGGTGTCATCATACTGGTCGTTTTACCCATTGCTATAATCGGCTATGCAGTCATCGCAAACGTCAAGTCGCCCGACACTCGATTCGCGATGACGTGTTTAATGGCCTTGGGCATGTACGCTTCTGTCCCATGCATCTTGGTCTGGAACTCCAACAATTCGGCCGGTCATTACAAAAGGGCTACCACTTCTGCCTTGCAGCTGGCTGTGGCAAACTGTGGTGGTTTTGTTGCCAGTAAGTATCCGCTCATAAGAGTTCTGACAGCACATCGTGTATTATGGGCTCTAATTTCTGTCTATTATAGGCTTCGTATATCCCCAGAAAGATGGTCCACTATACCACCGAGGACATAGTATTATCTTAGGGCTGCTATGTTATGGGTGGGTGGCGTAAGTGTATCCTAGACCTGACTGCTGCATGTAAATATGTCTGACTCGGCGGCTGTTTAGTGTTTTGCTTAATGTACTCTGGTGCGCAAAGATCAACCGGGATAAGAAGAGCGGGAAATACAGCCAGTATGCTGGCTGTGGAGATGATCGAGACCCAGAGTTCAAGATGATTATCTAGCCCGCCTCAGCCTGAACTCTGGATCCCTCAACCAGACCTCAGTTTAAAGCGGCAGGAACTAAGCTCTAGAAACGGAAATGGATTTTGATGCAATTGAGTTTCGTCTCCGTGTTAAGTGGTATTAGGGCATGGCAGGTAACCTTACTATTATGGCAAGATTGCCGTTTTCTGTCAAGACTTGTACTAGTGGCCGACGCGAGGTACTGAACGGAGGCTTGGATATTCTGCCCCAAAAGGTTGGCCCTCGCTTACGTGTAATCTCCTAAACAGTCTCGGGATGCAAGGAAACATGGCATACGTCACTGCCAAGTCTGGGTCCTCGCTGAGTTGGATCATCATTTGCTATGTTTCTAGGTATTGCGTTGCCAATGTTAGCACTGCCACTTTCATTACACTGCCAGCCAAGCAAAGATCAGTTGATCTCATTGAAAAATACGGCCGTTTAAGGCAGAAGTCACTTGTGAATTATGACTGCGTCCTGCTCCGTGCAACAAGTGAAAGAGAAGCTAGGGAACCTAGTCAGATCTTTGCCAGACTCGGCATTTGCCGATGGCTGGCCACGAACATCAGGCGCGCAGATCACCAGGGTTCAGCTCCTTCGGTAGCACAGCCTGTAAATTCTGTCTTGAATAGGCAAAAAAGAAGTCATTGCATGGCCTGGTACATTGAAGCCTTGAATAAGCTACAAACATGGCCGTTTCATAGGTAACCTGATGCGTTGAAAAGTCTCCACGTCACACGTTGTTGGTGAATACGTGTAGTAACGTTAATAAGGGCATCTCCCCTTTTCTCTTGTCTACCTGTCAGCTGAGTAAGATGTGCCGTTTCACTCTTGCTGAGAGACAGATCTTCCGTATGCATTTCTTGTTTAAGTGAGGAATGATTCACCTCCAGTCGACTTTTCTCTTCCCCGAAAGGCACAAAATGGATACTGCCAAGATGGAGTTAAAACATAACCACTCAAAGACGACCCTATATGCAGGGTCAGGCGCTTAGATCCGAACTTGATCTGACTCAGCGTAGCTGTTGACTGCGGGATCATCGTATTGTCGCACTTCCGATTGGGCCTCTATACTTCTTCATGCATGGTCGCAACGGATGGTCAGTTTTGGGATTGGTCCCCACCGGCAGTAGCCGACTGTCCGAGACACCTCAGCCAACACACTTCTTGTGATCGTGACTTTCTGAAGGGAGAACGCAGCTGTTGACATACGTTAGTTGTCTTGGTGTCAATCATGCCGGGCACGGAAGTAAGCATAGCCATGCTCACTGCATTGGAAATTCCTTTCGTTCAATACCAATCAATGTGCCTCGAAGTGTGTCGGAGCGCAGGATATGCCTTCAACTGGGAATGGTCAATTCGTAGACACGTCCTGTTTGGTGTAACTATGACTACCGATGTCCCGAGCAATATGGTTGAGAATGGTATAAAGAGGCCGATGTCCCGCTCCAAGGTCAAGAAAATCGTTCCTCAGCATCACACAGCAATAAGAACACAATCAAACATAACTTCAACTCTTCAATCACCTTCTATTTCACAATGGTTTCACTCAAGGCAGCTCTTACTCTCGTCGCCACCTTTGCCGTCCTCGGCTCGGCCACTCCTCTCGACGACTCCTCTGTTGAGGGTCTCGAAGTCCGCGCTGCGTGCGAGGGTCTTGGCCCA
This sequence comes from Fusarium decemcellulare, assembly GCA_013266205.1. Taxonomy (NCBI): domain Eukaryota; kingdom Fungi; phylum Ascomycota; class Sordariomycetes; order Hypocreales; family Nectriaceae; genus Fusarium; species Fusarium decemcellulare. Next base: position 10,491 of record JAAGWO010001081.1, on the reverse strand, counting down.
TGCTGGAAGAACAGTGAGTATTCTCGTCAATGAGTCGATGCTTCGGACTTCAACTGATTACGTGACGTTTTGAGACTGCGCCCCGACTTTCCCCAGCGCCGACGCCACTCTTGGCACCTGCCAGGCCGGCAAGTACGCCGGATGCCCTTGTGACAAGTGCGATGGACAGCTTGGTCCATGCAGCGGAAACGGCTGTAAGCCAAAGAACAAGAAGTGCACTGCTGGCCTTTACCGTGGATGCCCCTGCAAATAAGTAGCTTACAAACAACATCTTCTGTCGCTATGGACTACATAACGGACAAGACTTCAAGTCTCGGGTAGCAGAAGGGATATGATAGTAGCTTATGTTGACCTGGTCAGCGTGCTATAAGTTCTGGAGGGAGGTTGTATTTGGACACTCGTTATGCATATATCATAGAAAAGTAGGACTATGTTTCACACATGTTTCCTGCAACTCATGTGCCAAAGCCTTTGTGCTCTGTCTATCATTTCTTTGAAACGCCCCGAAATAACCAACACTGCAAAACTGGTCAACTCAGTCTTCACATAGCTCAGTCATCATAAGTTACTTCGTAATCTTTCATGTATTGAGACACTTCTGTGTCATACACAGATACCAAGGGCTATATACAGCGCGAGCACGTAACTCATAGACAAATATCCAATATGTACTTTGTTGAAAGTCAACGATCAGGCCTACTCCAAACCACCCTCATTCCTCAACCTTGCAAGCCATCAGCAATCATGGCATTAATGAGCTGAACATGTCGGTTCGCGTTGGTCTCGCTCCACTCGTTGTCGTAGTTGAGACCGTACGGCCAAATGTGTCCACCGCCACAGTTGATGCGGACACCGGCACCGTCCCAAGACTGGAGCAGAGGCGTAGCAGTGCGCCAGTCGTTAGCAGCGCACTTGCGGTCGAAAGCGGCAGTCTGTCCAATGCCAAGTGTGTGGGAAATCTCGTGCATTGCCGTGCGCTCATTCATGTAAGCACGGTTGGAACCGAAGCGGAGGTCTCCGTTGAAGTTGGCTTCAGCGGTGGGAACGCCGGGGGCGTACTGGACCCGGATAGTCTTGCTGGCACCCGAGAATCGTCCATATCGGGCGACGGCGGCGCGCATAGCCGCTTCAATTCGGCCATATGCATCGGTCTGGTCTGCAGTAGGGTTGGAGGCCTTCTGGAGAGACCAGTTGATGGCTGCTGAGGCAGTGGAGGCACATGCCAGAGCAGCAGTGAGGATAGAGAAACGCATGGTGATTATAGGTAGATAGGACTGAATGTGGTGTTGGTCTTCGGCAGTAGAGGTCGCTATATAGAAAGTCGATATGTGATCTAATTTTCCGCAAGTTCCGGGAGACTGGAGTTAAAATATGGTTTGGTTGGGCCCTATTCTATTTATGTTTTGCCGGTAGAGACATTGCTCGCAGCAATTGTTTCCGCCCCTTTAATCTTGACGTTTCATCCGGCCCAAGTGTATGCCCACCCATCCAAGTCCGGTTGGTAACCCGACCACTACCTGTATCAGGTTGCTACGATCCCTGTCGCCTCACTCTTACCGCTGAAATGTGACCCCCATTGATGATTCTCCGAGATGCTACCCTACCGCCTTTCGTCCACTGAAAAGCTGAAAAGCAAGCAAAGAACCATCATTCTTGAACCAATAGTACGGCTCGGTACTGAGCGATACGCGAATGTGAAAGAAGACAGAAGAAAAATCCAATAAGAATTCAATTAACGTAAAATCCCCTAGAGCGTCGACACTTTATTCGGTTTATTCGTCGATACGCGGAAATAAGACGAGAAACAGCCGTTTAGAAGACTCGGCGAAACCACGCTTGAGTAGAGGTTCTCTTAGGGCCCGGAGTAATTGACCAGTGTCAAGGATATAGTATCTTGGCGTGGAGCCATTGGCGGAATAACAAGGGTATTGAGGTTAGTGTTTCACCCAACATCGGGGCACCGTCCCGAATCGGATGCCACAAAACCCCGATGCACAATAAAGTTGCACTACATGTGCATGGCAATGTTGATCACATCTACTACCTTCCAATTTCTCTATCGGCATTGTGGCCGTGCCGAATTGGTGCTGAAGGCATATGGAACTAAGTCGAGTCACGTTGTCAAATGAGAAAACCGCGATAGGTGCGCAAAAGGCGATACGGAGCTCGTAGCCCGGATGGGAGTATTTCATGAAGATCTCTAACCTAACGCAGTTTCATTTGTCGGTGAAGCAGTTTAGATAGATTATAAAGAAACTAGATGAGTGGGCAGGTAGCAACCCACCCACAAGAAAGTACACAATCCCCATTTCTCACTTCATCCATGCGGCCGAGCCATTCCTCGCAAGAGTCAATCACCTATTGGCCTAGGGCCATTGACTAACCGGCGCCCCAAGGCCTTAAACGGGAAAGCCATTCTTGACACATTCTTCAACTAGTCCCTTGGCACTCAACACCTGCTCAACCTTGTGATCCGCAGCCCACTCAACAAGCTTAGACTTATTCAGCTGCGCAGCTGCTTGCGGCACTCCAGCCCTCTTTAAACCCTCCTTTGGATCCAAGGCAAACTTCAGATACAAATCCTGCATTCGCTCGCTGACGCGTCGCTCAAAGTTGGTCGACGGTCCCTCGCTTCCATACGTGCCAAAGACCAAGGGTAGCTCAGCGGTATGGTACGCGCCCAACCAGGGCAGAGGTGAAATGTTGGTAAAGTTGCCGGCATACAGGTATTGGTAGGTCGTTGCTCCGGCTTCCGAACGAAGACGGACCTCTCGTAAAGTTGCGCATTGCAAGTTGAGTCCAAAGCCCTGTGCAACCTCGGCGAGATCGCTTGGCAGCTCAGTTGCTGTCTCATAACCCTCGAAATTGTACGGAACGACGGCATTTCCTTCGTCGGTGTTGGTGCCGATCAAAAGGGGAATATCAACCGGAAACTTGGAACGATCGTTTCCAATCCTCTCGGGGTAGTCGGCAAAGAGGGTGACATTGTCAGGAATCGATGCAAACACGACACCATCATCAGCGGCACCACCTTCGCCAATCTCTGCCTGCAGGTACGTCTTGATCTTGGACTCTGGAACACGACGCATGCACTCGAGTTCCTCGCCAGGGGACAGGTTACCGCAGCCAAGACTGCTCGCAGCGGTGGAGAAGGTGCTGTGGTTCTTGGGATCGGACAAGACTCCTGCAATACCCAGGGCATTCCCAGAGTCGGCAATAACTCCCTTGATGATGGGGTCTTTTGCCCATGCGAAAAGATAGCCATCTACTGAGGAGCCTCCAGCGCTTTCGCCCCAAAGGGTGATACGATTGGGATCACCACCGAAGCGAGCAATGTTATCGCGTACCCACTCGACAGCAAGACGCTGGTCAAGAATTGGCAGGTTCAAGTTCTTGCCCTGTTCAGCCAAGCCGGCGGCATTGGGAAGACCGAGGAGGTTGAGCCGATACTGGATCTGCACCACGATGTGCTTTTGGCTTCGTTGAACCCAGTTCGGCGAAAGCTGATAAGGAACATTTGTGCCGCCAAAACTCCAGCCACCACCGTGAATCCAGACGATGACCGGCAAAGGGTCCTCGTAGGCTCGTGACTTGGACGATGCGGTGGTAACTACTCCTTGAGGTGCAAATACCGAGAGTCGTAAGCAGTCCTCAGTCGTGTTCGAGTAGTCGCCGCGCTGAAAATCTGCGGCGGTGATGGGGCCAGTGACGACGCTGCTTCTGAGGTTGGGAATAACATATTGAAAGCAGCCAGCCGGTAGGTTAGTAGCCTTGGTGACCTTGTCTCCCGGATACTTCTTCGGAACTGGTGGTGCGAATCGTAGTTGTCCCACCGGTTTCTCGGCGTAGGGAATGTCCAAGAAGGAGGCAACCTTGGGTTGGGCCTCGGTGAAGTAAGGCGCGAATACACCAGAGCTGGTATTGACGGTTACTGATGAGCCGCCATATTTTCCGGTCGGCGACGCTGCCACTGTGAGTGCAGTCAGCAGCAGTGACAAGTAGTGAGGTGGCTGCATCTTGATGTTGGACGTCTATCAACTGTAATGATGTGAAGTTGCCTGATTGAGCAGACAATTCATCGCGATAGACACGATATATATCTATACAAAGAAAGATCCTTGTCACAGATCTTCCTCAGCCTTAGGGGTCTTGTGTTAAATCCGATGCAACCATTGCGATCCTGCAGAGGAAACATTGACACCTGAGTGGTGCATCACGATGCTAATTACGGGGGAAACGGTTATACCGGTCTTTGACAAATGCAAGAGTGATATGGCGCTTTTCGCAAGTATATTCTTGTGTAATGCTGAATAATAATGGTCGTAATTACGTCGTCGCGTGAAATGCTCGCTCCCGGACAATTTTTGTTGTCCAAAGTCCGGCTTACTCGCGACGACTTATGCCCCCCTGTTCCCAGAATGGTTAAGTCATCAAATCAGCGCAGCATTCAATGTGAGATTGAAGGGCAAATAGATAATCCGGGCGCATTCAATCGGTGCTAAAATGACGAGACGCTGGAAGCCGGCGGATACGGACTTCATTTTGTGCTCCGCATTGGCCTTGTTTCGGCCGAATTTAATAACAGCAGCAGGCAACAGAATTTTCTCAGGCGACAACAAATTGAAATATCTCGGCTTCTGCCTGCGTAGTTTCACGAGATGAAAGAGCTAATTGACCAAATTTTCTTATCAGAGGTCTGACTCTAGGTCAGGTAGGTAGGCAGAAAGAAAGAAGGAACCAGACGACCTATCAAGACAGATATGCTACAACTACATGATCAGAGGTAGGCGTGAGACCGTGGCTTAACTTATGTGACAATACGAGTTCATTGGTCAATTTGAGTAGGTAGGGGTTGTAACAATAGTCAAAACTCGCGATATTGACCCTTTCAAAATGCGCCCTACCCTCCAAAGCCAGTAAAACATCAAAAACCCCACTCCGTGACACTGAAAACACAAGGTCACATCCATCTCCCAAGGAGTTGAAAACCAGCCCCTTTCACCTTACTCCTGATCTTTTGTTCTTGTAATGAGTAGCTCACGTAGCTGCGCCAAGGCTTCTGTAACAGTCGCCTGTCGGATGCGATCGCGATCCCCCGGAAAGTGGAAGGGACCCAGCGCCTGGGTTAGGTCGGCTGAAGAGATGCCAATGAAGACTGTTCCAACTGGCTTTCCGTCTTGCTTGTCTGGCCCCGCAACGCCGGTTGTGCTGATACCCCAGGTCGTTGCTGTGTCCAGGGCAGTGACATTGCGGGCACCTTCGGCCATCTGCTGAGCGACATCCCCGTGGATGACTCCATGCTCAGTTATGAGGTCTCCATTCACCTTGAGCACATTTTGCTTGACGCCGGTGGCGTATGAGACGACACCGCCCCGGAAAACGGCGCTGGCCCCCGGAACTGAGGTGAGGGCTGCCATGATGCCACCCCCAGTCAGCGATTCGGCTACGCTGACGGTTTCATGGGCCTGCTTGAGTAGCCGAATTACATCGCCAGCGATGTCAAAAAGAGTCTCCGAGCTTCGTTTGATGTATTGTGGTGTAGAAGCCATGTTGGAGATGTTCAAGAGAGTGGCAGATGAAGAAGAGTAGTAATTGTGACGTGTTTCCAGACCTACAAGTCGACAGCCTTGCTCATATTAATACCTGAATTTATCTCCCCTTATGCAGGCAGCGACAAAAAATCCTTATGCCTAGCATGGGTCGACGTCCTACGGTTTAACACTGCCGCCATCCACTGCAAAGGTAAACACTCGAAAACTTCACAGATGGAGTCACCGGCAAGGGTGTCATGGCCTCGCAATAGGCTGACTCCTTCAGCCATAAACAGAACGTGGCAGAATCTGGCCAATCTGACACAACCCAGGCGCGCGCTGCCCACATTTGGGTAGTCTAATCTTGAGCCGCTTGATTCTGCCTGGTGAGGCTTAAAACTGGTGACCTGGGGTGACTCAGCCGGGGTTGGTGCCAACCGAAACGAGGCTTTCAACCACCTGGTTCGCACCCAGTCATCCTCACTTGGCCACGTCGCACGATAGTGAGATGAATGCGCCCGACAGCCGAGCCTGTCTATTAACTGGCCTTGTTCTTGCACTTTCCAGGTCATATCACTCTTTGCTTACATGTGACGTCATTAGCAACCGAGAGGCACTGTAGAGGGTTCCGCCTCTTGATCCCGACTTACTCAACGTTTACTTTATCGAATGACACTGGGGTGGATTTAAGTATAAACTGTTGTTTACCCATATCCATTTGCGATGGGGCTCTTTAATTGCCTGTGAGCCTTGTCGCTCGACGGTCCAAGTGGTGAAGGAGGAAACCATTTGTGCGTCGTGCAGGTTTAGAATAGTCATCAGCAACGCGAAAGAAGTCTTCAGTCACCGAAAACATTGTACGGTGTTCGGCTAGAATTGTTCCTGCGCCCAGTGGCTTAACATGGTTTCTCCATGGCATCCACCGCCCTGGAAGGCGACGGATTCGGCCACTTCAGGGGTCAATACATTCCTCGGTGACATCGACTCGGAGATCTCCGCTTGGTCTAGGATTACGATATATGAAGGTGGCGATGGCTTTTCTCATGCTCTGGGCACATTGGTGCCTTTATTTCTTGGCGGCTGGATCGCAATCTTGACTCTAAAGCGCCAATCAAGGCGAAAACATTGATCGGCCGTTGCCTCTTGACTACCCGATTATTGATCGCCCATGATTAAACTTTTTTCTCCCGTCAACTGTTCGAGATCATTTCCAGGACGGGGTCCAAGAGCATACCAGCGTGATTATAAGGCTGAGAAGGCCACCAAAATGTGTCTTGTCTACAAAACAACGGCAGCTCCACCCAAAACTGTCAATACGCTCTCCTTCATGTTATATTTTCCATTTTTCTCATCCTACGCCTTCTTTTCTTTTTATTCGGTAATCCTGATGAAGCATCCATGGGCCTTTTGTGCTTTGTACTTCATCACCCTCCTCTCCGGACAGGCCAGTGCTGGAGCACTTCCTGATTGGACAACGCCAAAAGTTGGCACCTCCCGGACACCTGCAAAGCGACTGAGTAAGAGGGCCGACGGTCCCAATGGCGATCTTATTGATCAAACTGGCTGGGAGGCCGATTGCGATGCCGATAATTACCCTAACTATTGTGAAAATGCAATCGATAACAATCCTCTGACTATGTGGCATAGTTCCTACGGCGTCTGGATTGCTCCGCTTCCTCATACACTTATGATCGACATGCACGCGGTCCAAAATGTCAGCGGCGTCTCAATTCTGAATCGCCAAGAAGGCGGCACCAACGGCATGATCAAGGAATATCGCGTCTACGTCTACAACGACTGGATACATTGGGGCAAACCAGTCGCCACTGGAACCTTGCCGGCTGATACCCCCATGGACACGCATTATATCAGTTTTCAGACCAAACCCGGTCGTTATGTGCGCCTGGTCGCCATCAGCGAGATCAACAACCAACAGTACACCAGCGTCGCCGAGTTTCACATCTACAAGTCTCCGTACAATCCTTGGAAACCAAGATCTGGCAAATGGGGAGCCGCCATTAACCTTCCCGTTGTTCCTACAGCGGGCTTCGTGGAGCCAACAACGGGAAAGGTCTGGTTCTGGGGCTCCGATGGCACATACGTTGCCTCGTGGGATCCAGCCACCAACGCCATCGAGGGACAAGGTCTTGCGACAGCCCACAACATGTTTGGCGCCAGCACGTCGATGGATGGGACTGGTCAAATAATAGTCATGGGGGGCACCTCTGGCGACCGCACAAGTCGTTTTTACGGCCGCGGCGCATGGGTTCCAGCGGGCCCTGTCCAGACTCCTCGTGGTTGGCAGTCATCTGCCACGACATCGGACGGTCGTGTTTTCGCAATAGGTGGCGGTCAGAGTGGTGGCACGTCCGAGAAGAACGGAGAAATCTATGATCCAGCTTCCGATACCTGGACTTCTCTGCCAAAAGCCCTGGTCCATCCTATGCTGACGGCTGATGTCGAAGGCCTTTTCCGCTCGCAAAATCACGCTTGGCTCTTTGGTTGGAAGAGCGGGACTGTCTTCCAGGCTGGGCCCAGTACTGCCATGAACTGGTATTCCACAAAGAATGGCGGAAACGTCAAGTCAGCTGGGAAGCGACAAGTAGAAGATGGCCCTGACCCGATCACTGCCACGGATCCGGATTCTATGCTAGGAAATGCTGTCATGTACGATGCTGTCCAGGGAAAGATTCTTACCTTTGGTGGCTCACCAAGGTATGAATTTGAGGACGGATCTGCAAATGCTCATATCATCACCCTTGGCAAACCTGGAGTCAAGCCCAAGGTGGAGCTTGCGGGCACCGATGGGGTCATGAACTTTGGTCGCATATACCACACCTCTGTGGTCCTTCCAGACGGCAATGTCTTTATCACCGGAGGACTATCCAGTGGTGACCCGGGGGGGGAATGGGGTCCTCGACTGACGCCCGAGATTTATTACCCGACTACCGACACTTTCTACCCGCAAAAAGCCAACACCATAATACGGCCCTACAACAGTATCTCCCTTCTACTGCCCGATGGGACAGTTTTCAACGGCGGCGGCTGCAGTATGAGCGGGTCGGGTGGCCCGGGTGGCCCGGACCACAAGGACGCCCAAATCTTCACGCCCGCCTACCTCATAGCAAAAAATGGAGCGCCGGCCAGACGTCCCAAAATCATATCAGTCGCATCTACTGTGAAAGTAGGTGGCAAGCTGGCTGTCGCAACGGGTTCTGAGGTCACGACAGCCTCGTTGGTGCGATACGGAACAACTTCTCATACAGTCAATACCGACCAACGCCGTATTCCCCTAACCCTGAAGAGAACTGGCAAGAATAAGTATTGGTTTAGGATACCCAGCGACCCGGGGATTGCGATACCGGGATACTACATGCTATTTGTGATGAACGCCGCTGGAACGCCGAGTGTTTCCAAAACCATCAAGGTGCATCTTTAGTTCTGAGATGGTCTGGTGCTTTACTGTTTACTCGCGTTGGCGTTCAAGGAGTCTGGGAGCATGTTGGTTGCAAATTTGCATTTGTGGGTGAGCAGTCATGAACCTTAGTATAATTATTGAAACATAGCTATAAGTGTTATGAAAGGTCAAAGTCTTAGACAATTCCTTGTCATTATACGAAATGCTCTCTCGACCAAAAGGTGGAGAGGCCAAGCACAACCAAAAAACACGATTTTACCGCAAGACTCACACCCTAACAAATTTAATTCTACATAATACAGACCTTAACCCAATCTTCAATTATCCGTGCAAAAGAACACCTTTGCTTGAAAAGATGACGCGTCAAGTCCCGCTCCTCTTGTGCCCATCTGATCAGCATCAACAATGGACGCGGTGGGTTGGTGACCAACAAATCTATACTAGAACCGAGTAAGTGCTTGGAATCACCAATGTATAAGCCTATGGATTAGCAATACCTAGTTTAAAGTCTCGTTTTCTATTCTTATTAGTTGTCAAACGCCTCAGACTCACCTAGTTATCCTCCTTACCCAGTAGTCTCGTTCATATCTATCCCACTGCTCTAACAGTCGTGATGTGCCATTACGCTTTTGAGCTTAACCTTTTCTCTCTAGATAGTCGAGGCAGCTCAACCTTCCAGAACGGCTTCCTCAGATTCTTGAGGGCTCTCGACGCCCAGATCCCGCTCCCATGGCATATCAGCTCGTTCCTGATACTATATTCATCGATCTGCCATCCACCAGGGCATCCATAAGGCCCATGTTACATTGCTTGTGCGTAGGCAATTGACGTTGGAAGCTGGGGCCCAGGCCGGCGCTCATCAAAGAGAGGGCCGGCGCGTTGCCGGTAGATGCGGACGAATTTAGCAGGAAACCAGTCGCAGTCCATATACCCAGTCACAAGGAGCTCGCTGACTCCGCGTGTGAGGCGGGACGGAAATTTACCCATGTCAGTCTGCAGATCGAAGAGGTCTTTTTCCTGGAGACCTACTGTGAGAGCGCCCGTGAGCATATCGAAGCCGCCTGCCGCCAGAAGCGATGGCATCTCATCTTTGCTAATGAATAGCTTGTCCCAAGAAGGGCACGAACCATAGAACGGCATGAATTGCTCTTGGCTGAAGCACTGCATTTCATCATGCTTCCTCCATGATGGGCCACAGGGAGAAGGGGCATCGAAACGCTTAAGGATGAGTACTTGGTGAAGAATGAGAACATACTCCCGAACACAGAGAAGCAGCTCGATGTTCTTGGGCACCGGGCCCCCACTTTCATGCCCATCTAGCAGATCCCAGTTCCAGTATCGCAATGGGTCGTTGACAGGTGCTTCGTCAGGGTAGAACCGCTCGGGGTCTTCTCCTGGTAGAAGTTCGTTCCAGTAGTCGCTGTGGCTTTCCATAAAATCCAGGTCAGTACCCACGGGACTGTATACTCGACAGAGAATCTCGTAGCGCAAGAAAGCTTTATTGTGTTTAAAGTTAAAGTGTTGCTAATAAAAGTTAGTATT
>JAAGWO010001080.1:0-30901 GCA_013266205.1 Fusarium decemcellulare | reverse complement strand
GTAAAGTGTTAAGGAAAACATGCTAAGTACGATTTATTAAATACAAGTGTTTCAGACGTGATGCCACATACCTACACGAAGCTAGGAGCTATCTATACAATCTACAAGAGCACACAAAGCTGAGCAGGGATCAATTGATCTGTAAAGATGTTAAAAGAACGTGACTGCGAATACGCACAATGGGTCGCATAACCACTCAGTTAATCCTCATCATTGAAGCCAGCAGATACCAGAAGATAACGACGAGTCCGTGGAGGCATGAAAAAAAACATCAAAGAGATGATCCATCTTTTCAAAGCCTTTTAATTTACAGATGAGCACGACGAGATTTTCCCTGCCTGCTGGATATACGGTAGTGAGACTATAAAGCCCGATCCTGAGGGAAACCTAGAGTACTTTGTTGCTAGTCGAAGGAGGGCACTAACAGAACTGTATCGAGTCGCATAAAGTTCCAACAGTTCTTCGTCTTAGTTCCGAGAAGAATAAAGAGTAGGTAACCTAATAGTCGTGGGAGAAATGGATAATACACTTAGACTGGATTTGATTAGACTACCTATCTAAAAACACGGCTACAAAATAAGACATCATTGGTGGCCGTAGTGCGTGAGGATATCAGCAAGTGGATCGCGTCCAACGAGGGGATTTTGATTGCTAGTGACATGGGCTGTTCCGCCTGCATGATGACCGACGCCAAGACGCTGCATAGCGTTTGCATCCCTGCACGTCAAAGTCATGCACTACGACCCGTTGGGACCACAGGCTCAGGACGGGTTTAATTAGTTGCTCATGCATGGGCACCCTTCGCATTGAATTGCTAGGATAGAATTTTGTCCCAAAAGACAGCGGGTCCCTTTGGAGGTAGAGGCGAGCAGATGTACACCAAAGCACTTTGCATGAATGTAGGGTTGCACGGACTAAAGCTTGACGCGTAAATCAGTCAATGGCGACAGATGGACCCTTGTGAGCAATGGATCTGTCATAATTCTTAAAGCGCCACCATCCCAGGTGGTTCGTACTGTTTTGTTTCCTCTCCCCCCATGCGGTTTTGCTTCTCGCCCATCAGACATTCGTTATATCACCCAACATATCAAGCCGATCACTTGTACATCGGCTAAAAATCGCAATTTATAAAATATTTGATCCATACGCTACTCATGTCGATTCTTGCTAAAATGGGCAAATCCAAGTCAAAGAAGACGGAAGCCTCACCCGAAAACGAAGCCTCGAACTCGGACGGCACGGCTCCTACGGCTCGCCCAGGCACCTCTGGTACCGAGAATCTCCTAATCACCAACCGTCGTCAGGCTTCGGAACAATTTGCCAAGGCTTCAAGAGCCGAAAAGGCCTATCGCACCAAGAAGCAGGCAGCCCTGGCACGAGCCAACTACAACGAAACAAAGACGCACTTCCGCGAGGCCTTTTCACACTTTAAGCTGGCATTCAAGGGACTGTACTCGGTTCTCAAGAGTGTGAACCACTTGGTTGGCGAGAAACGCGAGATCCGAAGACAGGCGGCCGAGAACAAGAAACGCGAGAAGAACCTCGAGCTAAAGAAGAAGCTTGACGAGGCGTTAGCGAAGGAGGAGGCAAACGAGGATGGAGCGAAGCAGGAGAAGACACCTACTGAGTAGGGATTCTGAAACTTCGCCAACTTTTGCTTATGTTCAGGGGGCGGTGTTTGTGTTTTTATCTTTTGGCGTTTGTTGTTTGACTTTTCAACACAGTCGATACCCGACACTTATCACTCATTTCCTTTGTCTCAGATTCAATGGCCATTGCTCTATAGTTATGATTAAAGTAATACATAATCGATGCATGTTACCCAGTCGAATAAACCCTTCGAATCCCAAGCTTCCAACGGAGCCCAGCTTCATTGTTGGAAGTACAGGTACACCTCTAAAGAGTAATCAAATTGTAGTGACACTGACCCGTAGCAGTTGATGAACAAGAGGCACCTATGAAGAGCACCGTGCAAGATAAATCACAAACCACAGATGAGTTTGACTTTTTCTTATGCTTAAGTATTGTCTTTGGCCCGTTCCCGGGGCTATCTCTGCCACCATGACACAGGCTTCAGGTGAGTGGTCCCAAAGAGTAAACAACATATTTAGGCTTCTAGAACTCGCTTCCATCTCCATCTGACTGGCCAATTACGAGATGTGGCTGCACGGGTACTAGGATAATTCCCTTTCTGGTCGGAAAACAAGAAGCTGAATCGTCGAACTGTTTGTGGCTTAAGCCCTATGCAGGACCCGAAGCCACGGTTCATCGGGGCTGAAAATCTGCGCGTCGAACCCCTGGCTACTGGTGTTGAGTCTGTTGACTTCTTATGAGTGCGTACAACTACTTACTCTAAAAACGCGTTTCCTGTTATGTTGACCTCTGTTGCTGGGCCCTGGCACGACAACTCTTGCTGGACGTGTCCCGAGTCAAGCCGGCAGTGTGCTATCTGCGCGACCTACCGCTGTCAAATGGTAATCATTGCGGCAGAGACTACTGGAGGTGTTATTTTGTGGATGAGCAAGACAGTAATCTATAGTCTACTTTTGGGTAGCTTCACCATAGAGATTTACATCGTGAACTTTGATATATGTTTGATGATTCTTTAGTCTTGGTATAGATGCCTAAACTCCTGTTAACTCCAGCCACCTATGACGCCCCAGTATAAAATAGATCCCAAACTCCAGTGTAAATGTGCCCCGACCAAAACGCCTTGAAGATAAAGCAATACTGTCCCCGTTGCGCCGGTCTATGCCTTTTTGCTGCCCCATTCTATGCCCCCCAGCCTCTAATGCACCGTCTATTGTAAAGATAGGAACAAAAGACTCTTGTCGTCGCTTATTGAAGGTAGTTGTTGTTGTTGGCGATCAGGTTTGGTGCGTTGCGCAGCTTGCCAGAAATCTTGTTGCGGGTGCCAACCTTCTTGAGCCAAGCAGTCGTCTTTGAAACACCGACGACCCCCTCGACTGACTGGGCGTAGAGGACGAGGCCAGCGACGTGAGGTGCAGCCATGGAAGTGCCGCTCTGGATATAAGTTCCCTTGTCGCTCTTCCAGGATGCAGACAAGACGTCGACGCCAGGAGCCATGATGTCCACTGATGGGCCCCAGTTGGAGAAGCCAGCAACAGCCCAGTTCTTGTCGATGGCGCCGACGGTGATGACATTCTTGGCAGAGCCAGGAGACGTCGTTGCGGTATTCTTGCCGGCGTTTCCAGAAGCGACAACGCAGACAACGCCGGCCTTGGCAGCGTTCTCGACGGCCAGGTTCATGGCCGCGGAGACACCGTCGACTCCGAGAGACAGGTTGATGACGGCAAACTCCTGGCGGTCCTTGTTGATGATGTCCTGAACAGCCCAGTTGATACCCTCGAGGATGACGGACAAGTCGGCAGACTTGCCCTGGAAAACCTTGACCGAGAGGATCTGAGCCCTCTTGGCGACACCAAACGTCTTGCCGGCGATGATACCGGCGACATGAGTGCCGTGGCCCAGGCGGTCGGTGTAGTCCCTCTTGAAAGCAGTGTAAACACCCTTGGCGCGTCCCTGAAACTCCTTGTGGGTAGTGCGGACACCGCTGTCGACAACGTAGGCGTACGAGTCGTCACCAGCACCAGAGTCGTAGTAGTAGTTATTGAAGCCCTTGACACGGCGAGAGACAGCCGATAGACTCCAGGTAGCAGTGCCCTGGTTGATCTCGTCTCTCTTATCAAACTGAGACTGGTCGACTTGGTCGTCCTCGGGCTCATCCTCGTGCTGCTCTTCAGGTGTGTCTTCATTCCACGAGAGCGTCACTCTGCGGTCAGGTTCAACGTGAACCACCTATCTAGTGTCAGTCTTGGTTCTCAGTTGAAAGAGCCACTTCAAAACTTACATCTGAGCTCTTCTTGATCTCCTTGATGGTCGAAGGATCAAAAGTGCCGGCATAGGCGTGGAAGCCAGCCTTGTTGTCGTACGTCTTCTCAACGCCAAGGTCGCTGTCACGCTTGGTGAGGCTCCGTTTGTGGACGTCGCCAACCCAGTTGAGGTGGGCCTTGACCTTGGCAGGCTTGATCTGGGGCTTGAGAGTGATGATGTAGCTGCCGGGGATGATGTCGCTGACATCGCTGACCTCGTTGGTGGGAGATGTCGGGGCAGATGAGGTGCAGCCAATGAGTGTGGTGGCCACAATGACAAGGTTCTTGAAGTTGACCATTTTTAAGGAGAGACTTGAAGAAGAGGAAGAAAGGAAGGTGTCTAAGGAAGGTAAAGAAGGCTGAATCCGATGAGTTGGTTAAGGCTCATCGGTCAAGGCGTTACGGCTGGATTATATATCAAACCCTTGAGCATCATCACCAATATCATATTTGCATTATTGCCCGCACCTTTCGGATTCTTCCGTGCGGAAACGGGCGAGACCTCCGGGTCCAAGGGTCTCAGCCATGCCGTTTGTGTGCACCCAAGAAGTGCCTAGTCGTTACCAAATACCAACAGGATCGCCACGGAGGGCTTGTCTTGCGCAGGAACAATGCGCCACGGCAGGGCAAAGAATGGAGGTGGTAGCGTGGCGCCAGACGTAGATGGCAATAGAAGACTCTTGGACTTGGCTACGACGCCTAGCGGTCTGGGACATGGCTCGACATGGCTAGTCTGGCACAAAGAGAAGCATTCCTGACATGACCGAGGTAATCCGGCCTGCTGGATCGTGGCGGCACTATCTATCGGGACGACGCACGCTACAACGACGCCGCCGGCATCGGCGCGGGCGCATTGGACGTGTCGTCAGCAAGCGCCCAGGAACTCAGTTTGGACAGGTCTTTGAGCAGCCAATGGGCGTCAAGACTCAAGACCGGAAATGGTTCAGACAAAAGACTTTAAAGTTGGCAGCCCAGTACAAAGGGTCGAGGCATCAAGCCACATTCCTATCCCGGGGATCCCACATGTACGCCACAACGAGGAACACGCACGCAGGAACCCGCGGGTTTGGGTCCAGCAAGCGAGGCCGGTGGTTGTCGGGCCATGCCACGCAATTCACGCCCGCAATATATCTCCCAACGAGGCTTGGCCTGGAGCCAAGTCCCTGGGCTGAAGGGAACCTCCGTCGTCGTGAAGCCACCTGACTGGCTGGCTGGTATTAGCACACGAACCCACCTGGTATTTGCCCAGAGCTCCCTTTGTGACTGACGCCTTGGCTCAGATTTATGCCCTACTCGAACAACTTTAAACTCATCCACCTGCCCCTCACGTGGGCAATCGAAGATCGAGATTGTCTTCCACAGATCTAGAGCCCCTTATCGGAACCTTGGAACATCGCTAGACTCTTTTTCGAGTGTCGATCCTTACTTAAAACTGCCTCGCTCTCTCGTGGAAGGATTCGAAGGGTTTCTCTAGACGAACCCTGATTACTATTCAACCCTCATCTTTGCAGGTATTGTCAAGAAACTTTGCCCGAGTCAGAAAGGCTTGCCAACGTTGGACTTTACTGAGCCCCTGACTCAAGGTGACCGCAACCGTGAGAGAGCGTTGTTGTAGTACTCCGAATATGGCATAGATTCAAATCGCCCCTCTCACTTGGCAAGAGTATGATTCGGGAGCCATTAGATATTGTACTTCATTTTTATGCTTCAATGCAACTCAATGTGAGTTATTGCCAAGATTAAGGTCATTGGCCTGGTAACGAGCCTTCCTTCAAACACAAAATCCCAAGATACTTGGCGAAAGTCGATGTTGAAAATCTTAGTGCCACATCCTTAGCAATCGCCGATAGTATCATCATCTTGCAAGGTGACTTCTAGCAGCCATTCAGCATTCGGATGCTGATTAGAAAGAAAAAAGTGGCTAGGCGAGTAAACCAACACAATTACAGACCTTTGTGTGTTGGCATTACCTCATACACCGCGTGTTGCCAAGCCTTCGGAGATGCCCTCAACGAGACACGGTTCAGTCATGAGCCCCTCGGGCCAGCCAATCGCATACTTTTCGCATTTTACTATCCTTGGTCCCATCATTGATCCAGAAATTAAGCCAAGAGCTTCCGGGGTCTGATAACGTCAGCTTTATGGCCCTTTCATCTACCATTAAATCCAATCCAGGTTCAGATGGGAGGGAATACGAAAAATTCGGATAGATGGGCCAATCTGCGGCCCCCGAGACCACTTTGGGCTGTTAATCCCTAGTCAACGCGTAATCCAAACTTGTAAAGACCAAAACAAGCAGACTTGATCATCCCTTGGGTCCACTTTGATGCGGTTTGCAAATTAATGTGAGGAGGCTTGGTGTTGAGCCAAGAAATGGTTGCGCAACAGGCTTCGGACAAGCTCCGGTGTCTGGCCTATATAAGAGGATTTTTCTGTCAGTCTTGGGCAAGTTGATTGAAAAGCTTCACCAAAGTATCTGCGAGCTCTGGGATTGCCCTCTATTGTCTTTTACTTTGAATGGCAACAATGCGGCTTCTATGTCGCCGTGACGCGTAAATATTTTGCAACATTTTGAATTTGCAATATCCGCTAACATTTGGCTCCTCGCAGGCAAAGCATCACATTGAAATACTGGCCAACTACAGCAGTCTTGATTATTTTCTTTCTCCTCCTCGGAACGCCAGTGCAAGCCAATGATGCCACCTCGCCATGTAAGGCGTTGAAACCGGATGGCCCAGTCCAGGTTACGGCAGACTGCATCGACGAGCTCTACAGCCAGCCCGTTGTTGACACTGAAACAGATGCGGCTATACCAGTTGCGCATTATCACGTCTCGGGCCATTTCGAAAACACGTCGATCCTGTTCAACTACCATTTCCCGCTCAAGAATCAATGGGACGGACGCTTCTTTCAGTTCGCCTATCCAACCCAGGCCGAGAACGCCACCCAAGAAACCATCGGCTTCGGCTTAGACAGCGGTGCTTATACCGTTCAAGTAACTGGGGTCTCTGGTTATCGTGCTGAGGCTGCCGCGGCCAAATTTTCAAAGCTCGTTGCCGCACGCTACTATGGCGAATCCTCACGTCGAATCTACGGCTATCTATACGGCGGCAGTGGGGGCTCCCTTCAGACTGTCGGAGGAATCGAGAACACTGTCGGGGTATGGGATGGCGCGGTGCCTATCGTGCAAGCAATTCCTATTTCTGCTCCTAATGGTCCAGCCATCAGAGCCATGGCCGGCCTTGTGCTAAAAAGCAAGAAACCCTTGATACAGAATGCTTTGAAACCTGGTGGTAGCGGCGATCCCTATGATGGTCTTGATGAAGTAGAACAAGCGGTGCTTCTCGAAGCCACCAAGCTTGGAATTCCAATCAGAGCATGGGAGGATTTTGATGCAGTCGCCAACAGTTCGACACTGGCAATCTTGATGCATACTCTCATCAAAACAATGGATCCCACCTATGTTGATGATTTCTGGTCGAAACCTGGCTACCTTGGTATAGAGAAGAGCGCACTTGGTGAGAGGCTTCGGAGCAACCTGGTGGACTTCAATGCCACCGTTCAAAGCATAAAGTTTGACAAGCAGGGTGTCCCTGTGGGTGTTGAGCTGGATGAGGTACCCGCTGCCGCTGCTCATGACATCTATGGTTACGATTTCACCCTCCATGACTCTGACGGCAAGGTTGAACTCGGGGCTCTCCGTGGAACTCTAGATCAGTCAACCAGAATTGTAATGTTTAACGATATCAGTGTTGGAACACCGAATAACCGCGCTCTACTCGATTCTCTCGCCAAAGGCGCGCCACTACGAATCAACAACCGATGGTTCATCGCGATACACGCCTACTATCGCCACCAAGTCCCAGATCGAGCAGGTCTCTACGGCTTCAATGCGCTACGCAAAACAGACGGATCACCAATATACCCACAACGGTCCATCGACGTCTCAAAGGTGCTCTCAGAGAGTACTTCGGGCGGCGGGGCACATACAGGAGACATCAAGGGCAAGATTATCGTGGTCCAGAACCTCATGGACAGCGACGCGTTTCCTTGGCACGCCGATTGGTACCGCAGCCAGGTCAAGAAGGCTCTCGGAGAGCGATTCGAAGACAATTATCGAATCTGGTACAGCGATAATGTGGATCACAACTTTGAGGAACCTACAAAGGCCCGTGGCACTTTGATAGTGCCGTATACTGGTATCTACCAGCAGGCTCTTCGCGACCTGAGTGCCTGGGTTGAGGAAGGCGTCGAGCCACCAGCGACAAGCCATTACTCCGTAACTGAAGACAACTCGATTCAGATTCCGGATAAAGCAGCCAAGCATGGCGGCGTTCAACCCACGGTTCACCTGACTGTTGCTGGAGGTAATCGATTTGTCACAAAGGTTGGACAAAAAGTCACGT
The DNA here is from genome assembly GCA_013266205.1 of Fusarium decemcellulare. Taxonomy (NCBI): domain Eukaryota; kingdom Fungi; phylum Ascomycota; class Sordariomycetes; order Hypocreales; family Nectriaceae; genus Fusarium; species Fusarium decemcellulare. Next base: position 22,602 of record JAAGWO010001080.1, on the reverse strand, counting down.
TCAAAGCCGTGATCGAGGCACCACCTGGCACTGGGCAAGTTGTATCTGCCGAGTGGGATTTTCTGGGCACAGGAGATTTCGGCACTCGAGCGACCGTTTCACCCAACCAGATTATTCATGTCGAAGCCAGCATGACTTATAACTCGACCGGTGATTTCATCCCGGTACTTCGTGTTGCCTCGCAGCGAGAAGGTGACGCCGAGACTCGGTACGGAAGGATTATGAATCTGGCTCGAGTACGAGTGATTGTTGAATAGACGGATGTATCATGGATAAAAGAGCCGAGCGGTTGCAAATTTTGGCGCTGTAGACAAGAATTAGTCATGTATAGCACTATGTGAAATCTCCGCCGGAAAGGTTAGGTTCCACAAACTCCGATGGTCGTATTGGATTTGTAAGTCCGCGGCAGGGGGCTCTCTCGTCAATAGGCCTCACTTATAAGCGACGGCAAGTCTCTGCCACAAACCATTATTGTGCAGTGACTCTCAATTCGTTGCATTTACATTCTCAACTTTCATTCTTTCATTTGCCGAAATGACCACGCTCACAGTAAAAGCCATCTTCGACCCCGTCTGTCCATGGTGCTACATCGGCGCCGTTCGCCTTTTACGTGCCGTGGATTATTACAAGGAAACCGTCAGCTCGAGCGACATCATCAAGATATCATGGCACTCGTACCAGATCGACCCGCACGCTGCCACGCAGCCTCTTCTGGACAAGATGGCGTCAAAGTTTGGTTCAGCGCAGGTGCCGCGCATGCATGAGCAACTTCGAGACCTCGGCCGAAGAGACGGTATCGACTTTTCCTTTGACTCGACGGTTGGGAACACGCGAGACGCGCATCGTCTCGTTCAATTGGCCAAGCAGAAGGGCCAAGGTGACAAGGGGCAGACAGAAACAAAACTCGTCATGGAGATGATGAAGATGTACTTTGAGCAAGGCGGAGACATCACCAGCGTGAAAGATCTCGGTCTTGCCGCACAAAGGGCGGGTATCAAGAGAGATGAGGCGATTGCGTGGCTTGTGGGTGGAGGAGGTGTCGAAGCGGTAGATCGTGATATAGAGGGGGCACAGAGATTGGGAATCAGAGGAGTGCCGTGGTATGAGTTCAACGGTAAATCTGTGGTCAAGGGGGCCATTGACGAGAGTGCATTTCTCAAGGAACTTGTCTCAGCGAGGGAAAACGCCTTGCAGAGCAACGGGAAGTAAGAAGGTTTATGATCCTAAAGAGAGTTCCAATTAATACTATATTTGCTTACCTAGTTCTGGATTTGTGCCGCGAGTAATAGACTCAACCTCGTTTAGGACATTGTCTTGCAAATGAACTGCCATTAAGATCTTGATGCAAAGAAGGAAATCCCATCCAAGGAAAGAGTTGAGGTTATCTACGTGCCAGGGGAAAATCCTATGTGACTGGCTATTAATTTCTAATTAAACTATCTACATACAACTCTATGAATCAAACTATACTTGTAAAAGCCCGACAGTATACACTCATCCGGTTACTTGGACGACTTGCTGACAGCAGGCATCTGCTGATTCCAGCTCGACGGGTTACTAGTGGCAACATCAACAAGCCACCGGGCCAACGCACTCCTATTGATGCCTGCAGTGAAACCCTGGGCTCCAACTGGTCCCTCGAACGTCTTGTCTGTCTCACGATCAACCGACCAGGCCGATGCGTCGCTTGTCCCGTTCAGGTTGCCTACTCGGAACACGGTCCACTCGATAGAGTCGTCGTTTAGGTTCTCAAAGTATTCTTGGATGGCCAGAATATTGTGGTGAGCACCGCTTGCGACGATTCGAATCAGCGTCGACATGGCAGCGCGCGAGATGGAGCTTTCGTCATCGAGACGGTACATGGCCGTAGTACCGAGGGCCAGGATCCTATGGACGCCATGCTCCTTCATGAGGGGTACAATGGTTCTATAGTAATCGGCAAACTCGGTATTCTTGGGCTGACGGGGACTGCTAGGGCCAAGGAGGGAGATGACAGCTCGCGACCTGGCAACGGCTGTAGACATGACCTCATGCTGGGTCATGTCACCTTTGACAACCTATTGAGTATTAGTTAGCAATTGTGGGAAAACGTGCAAGGGTTGTTCGAGGACACACCTCCAATAGGACATTGGATGTGAGGTCCTCGGGGAGCTTGGAAGGATTCCTGCAGTAAGCCAAGGCCGGAAGCCCGCGATGGACCAGCTCGCGCAGGAGGCAGATGCCGGCTGGGCCTGTGGCACCAAAGATAAGGATCTTGTCACCCGCCATGCTACCAATCTTGTGCCGTGTTGTAAACCGAGGGTTATGGCTGAAAAGAAAATATCAAGTGGTGATCACCTAGGCTGAACTTCCAGTAAAAATGCCCGAGGCTCGCATTTCGACATTTCCGTAGCCAAGACATGTCTTTTATGCAGTTCTGTGGTAAAACGGAACGGATGTAAATATGACGGAATCAAATTACATCCGCACTACGAGGAGAAGAATGAGAGAAGAATGTGGCTTTTTCAATTAATTGTATTCGCGTACACGCGGACGCAGTTTGGATCCGCTACCCTCGGATACAATTTGAGTCCGACTCGGACCCAAGTTGCGGACTTGACTAAGGATTCCACTAAGCACCAAGCACGCCAGACTTACTCACGACAACGCCGGGTGGGATAAGTTTACACGGCAAAGATTATGGTGGATGATGCGCTGCTTCAGTCCGAATCCTTCGGGTTGTTCAAGAGGATGGCTATATAAGTCTGATGTAGACTCGGCGATAGAAATTCATACTCTTGCATCCGAACAACAGCTTTCACTCAATCATCTAACAACCAAACAACACTTCAAATACACGTACTCAATATGTCTTCTTACAACAAGGTCGCCGTTCTCGGTGTAGGTTACTAGCGATCTCCATGCTATTTTAGCCATTATTAATTCATCATACAGAAAGGTCTTCTGGGAGCTGCGGTCCTCGAGGAACTTGTTGCCGCCGGCTTCACCGTAACTCTCTTGAGCAGAGATCCTTCCAAAGTCAAAGACCTCCCGGCTGGCGTCAAGACAGCCCAGGTTGATTATTCCTCCGAGGATAGTGTCGTGGAAGCGTTGCGGGGCCAGGATGTCGCCGTCGCCACCTTTGGATCAGAGGCCATCCTCACCCAGGATAAGATTATCGACGCCGCCATCAAAGCCGGAGTAAAGCGTTATATTCCCGCCGACTGGGGCTCCGTGACTACCGACCCCAAGGCAAAGACGCTCCCTTTCAACTACCCCATGGTCAAGATTCAAGACTACCTGAAGAAGAAGGCCGAGGAGGGCACCCTCGAGTGGACCATCTTCTCTGTAGGAGCCTTCCTGGAATATGTCCTCGACCTACCCTTCCTTCTTGATCTGCGCTCAAAGTCGATTCAACTCTACGACGAAGGGCAGCACACTTTCAGCTCGACCAGTGTTCACAGCGTCGGCAAGGCCATTACTGGCGCCTTGAAGAAGCCCGAGGCCACCAAGAACCGCAACCTGCTCATCCACGACATTGTGCTATCCCAAGCCAAGGTTCTCGCGCTGGCCAAGAAGCACAGTCCACCTGGGACGCAGTGGGCCGAGACTAGAATTGACGCAGCAAAGGAGTTTGAACAATCTCTTGAGAACCTGAAGAAGGATCCAACCGACATCCACCTCATCTTGCCTCTTCTCAAGGCCACTATTCTCGGTGGAAACTACCGGGCTGCTTTTCCCCAGGTTGACAACGAACTTGTTGGTCTTTCTCTCCTTGCTGATGAGGAATTCGAGAGAAAGGTTGAATCCAAGCTTCAAAGCCCTTAGTAGTGAGGACTGCCTGCGGAACTTAGGTTACTAGATGAATTCCAGATTCCCCCAATGACCATCGCTCTATATTTGCACCAACTTTATGTCTTGGTTATTTTAGATAGAAAAATAGGAACGGAATTTACTTGTGCTACATATCTATTGGTCTCCGCGCCATTTTCGGATGCCACCAATATGCGCTCGCGTCCCTCGGTCGTAGATACAAAACTTTTTGGTCATATATTCAGTCTGGTTAGAACGATGTTTGGTTATCCACACTTCGTTCCAGGTTTAAGCCACCTATGTATATTGGGTTTCTCTCTCGGAATTAGCTTCGAAAACAGGGGATGAAAGATCAACCAACACCGGGGACACTAACCAATCTCGCTCCACATTCAGCTCGACGCTCAGTTTGTCTGCCGAGTCTCAATCGAGCGGGGTACCCTGATGTTTTGGTGTTGGCTTGGCCTTTCAAGAAGCCGTATTTACGGCGATTGGCCAGTTGCTCTGCTATGTGGGAACCCATATGAGAGCACCAGCCGGGGTAGTGTAGAATACTCTACCACTCCTCCACACTCTTGGAAATGGCTTTGTCTAGCGGTCTTGGTATGAGGGGAGATTCGCACCAAGATGGGCCGAACGGCTGGGGTTACATGGGCTTGTCCCCAGCACTCGGCACCCTGATACCCCGAGATACCCCAGACTATTGGAAGTTAAAACTTGCATGATGCCCTCTGCAGATCTTCATGTTACTTCCCCAGACTTTGTCCTCCAGCTTTGAGTACGCCCACCATGGCAGCCCCATCTCGCACAAACTCGATCCACGAGAAGCCATCCGCCGTCTTTTTGGACGATGCCTCTGTTCCAAAGAACATCTCGCAGGAAGCCGCTTCGAAGGGTCAGGGAACCACAGGTTATGAGACCTTGACCCTGTGGGAGACTGTAAAGGCCTTCAAGGTCAACGCTCTGTACTGCTTTGCTATGACTTTTAGTGCCGCTACTGATGGATATCAAATTGGGTGAGTGGCTATTCATGTTGCAGTTCAATCTGTGACACCCATACTCTGACACCTTCCTGGGCAGAATCAACGGAAATGTCATTGCCAACCCGGGCTTCGTGCGGCAATTCTCGACCAAGATGAACGATGCCGGTGATCCCGTTCTGGCGGCCCCCATTCTTAGCGCTTGGAGCTCCATCATGTCAGTTGGCCAGATCATCGGCATGACCACGCTTCCTTTCCTGTCCGATCGCTTCGGCAGAAAAGCAGCCATGTACTGGTACTGGTTTATCCTGGCCTGCAGCATTCTCTGCGAGTCTCTGGCGAGAGAATGGCAGGTCTGGCTGGTAGCAAAGCTCCTTGCCGGCATTGGCGTGGGTTGTCTGCAATCGACTGTTCCTACGTATATCACCGAAGTCGCCCCTATTCGTATCCGAGGAGGACTGCTGATGAGCTACAACTTTTGGTTCACACTGGGCCAATTCTTTGCCCCCGTTGCACTTCAGGTTCTCTCCGAGAAGGACAAATACAACTATCTGACGCCAATCTACACCCAGTGGTCACAGATCGGTCTCATGATCATCATTTATCTGATCATGCCTGAATCTCCGTCATGGTATGTCACTCGTGGAAAGTTTGAAGCTGCCAAGGCTTCGCTACTTCGACTGCACCGTGGCGTTGAAGATTATGACGTCGAGCATCATCTACAGCTTCTCATCATGGCTGTTGACCACGAGCGCGATGTTGCAGCCCAGAATCGGGGAGAGAAGTGGTATGCTATTTTCAAGGGGACGGATGGATTCCGTACTATTGTGTCTCTGTGGACTCTCATGGCCCAGCAGTTCATTGGACTTACACTGTTTGCCACGTTTGGATCTTACTTCTTCCAGCAAGCTGGTGTAGCAGATCCCTTCAAGGCAACTTCCATCACGTCCGGCATCAATCTCGCGTCAGGGATCATCATCATCCTGATTGCGGACAAGGTAGGAAGAAGAATCATCTCATGCAGCGGCACAACCTTGTCATGGATCACTACCGTAGCAGTCGGCATCCTTGGAGTTGCACCTCAAGTCAAAGCCACAAACTACCTGTTCATCTTCTTCGCCTGCTTGTGGAGTGAGTATTTATTAGCTAAACTTTGAGCTTTGCCGGCCAGACTCTAACCTCAATTTCAACAGATATCGGAATGGTAGCAAACGGAGCTACTGGCTGGGGCTTCATCGGAGAAGTCTCGTCACAACGCCTTAGAGCATACACGGCAGGCTTCGGCGCAGCTTCCACTTGCGTTGCCGGCGTTGTCATGAATGTCTTGACGCCTTACATGGTGAACGCGGACCAATGGAACTGGAGCCTCAAGACCGGATGGTTCTATGCCGGCATCGGTGCCCCATTTACCCTTGCCATGTGGTTTCTTATTCCCGAGACAGCCGGGTAAGTAAAAGATCTTTGATGAGGCTCAAATGTAGTAAACTGACGCCAAGTACAGACGCTCAGCTGCGGAGCTTGATGAGCTCTTTGAGCGGAAGATCAAGCCCTGGAGGTTCCATAAGACCACCACAGCCACGCAGCGCATTGTCGAGACCGCCAAGGAGGCTCATCACGAAACCTAATAGGCTGATAATCATCTAGATAGTATAGCTCCAGTTGAAGATCTTGTAGAGCTGGATGCGTCGCAGCCCCACATGGAGGTGTCGGTTGATCCCATTCCCGACATGTCTTGTCTGGAGAATCGGAAATAATCCAGGCTATATTTGTATAACAGGAGAGAATTTCTAACAAGATATTACCCGCCGAGTTGAATGCTCTATCTTAAATCATCGCTGCGATGAAATGGTGCATCTATTCCAGCTGCCAACCTACTTGTTTGCGGAATCCTGAGTTGTGGAAATGGTACATACGTGCTATATGTAGACAAATACTACGAAGTACTAATTCCTCTAGCCTTACACTTGTCCGTATTGAACCTTGAGGTATCGTCGTGACCGCAAGCCGCCGGGCTTCATGACCAGGTCGGCCTCGGCCTCCGACGCCGAGGCCGAACAAGGACCCCAGGTTCTCCCCGCTTCAAGCGGTTCATGTCAAGGTCTAGCTTGTATAAACAAGGTTCGATCTGCAAAGTGGTCCGGTTGTTCCAGTTCTTGATTTGCGGGGGTGGAGATGAGTACAAGCCGTTGTTACCCTGCTAGAGGTATCTTGAACTTTTGAACCTCCTCGGGGACATTTATCCGTTGTCAGCACAAGCGTGGGCCGTTTTCTCGGTGCTATATGTAATGCCGTGTATGCCGCACCGAGTAGTGCCAGCTATTGTCATCTCTTTACCACTCAAGATGCAAATCTCCCGTAGCAAAGCGTTTCTTTGTCTCTGGGCGCCACTTCTTCCCGTGGCACTCTCAGGCTTTGTTTCTCCAGATTGTACAACTGGGACCTTCAATGTAGCCAACGCGACTGTTGTCTCAGCTAGTCTCTATTCACATGGGGATTCCATCCCTTTGCCGTATACCGTGCCCTCATGCGGAGGACCAACCTTTACCGCAAACGCAACAAACGACATTTGCAGGATCGTGGTCAATGTGTCGACGAGCGACTCCAGTTCAGTTCGGATTGAAGGCTGGCTTCCCAAAGACTGGAATGGCCGTCTCTTGGCCACTGGTACAGGTGGAATAGGAGGCTGTATCGACTATCCGACAGTTCAGAATGGTGCCCAGCTAGGCTTCGCTAGTTTCGGTACCAACGCGGGTCATGACGGCGAGAGCGGCTTTGAATTTTTCCTTGGCAAGCCTGAAGTCATCAATGACTTTGGGCATCGGGCGGTTCATGTCGAAGCCCAAGTTGCAAAGGAAATTGTTCAGCAGTATTATGGAAAAAAGGCGTCCAAAAGCTATTATCAAGGATGCAGTACAGGTGGTCGACAAGGATTCCAGAATGCACACCTCTACCCAGCAGATTTCGATGGAATTCTTGCTGGAGCCCCTGGAATCGACTGGCTTCATATTGTGGCTTCCAAAGGGATCCTCGCACGACGTATTGGCTGGCCTGATATCTCTTCCGATGCATATGTTCGACCGGAACAGTGGCCGGCAATAGTGGCGAAACAGATTGAACTTCTCGACCCATTGGATGGAGTCCAGGATGGCATCATCGACAATCCAACCGGACATAGCTTCGATCCTGCGATTCTAGCCTGCGGAACAGAAGTCTTGAATGCTTCTATGTGTCTTGGGCCTCGGCAGATTTCCTCTGTACGCGCAGCATATCAGCCGATAGCCAACTCAAAAGGACGTATAGTCTACCCAGCATTTGAACTTGGCTCAGACACGAGCGTCTTTTCGGCGAATCAGGTCAACGGGACTGCTCAGCTAACTTATACGATCCTTCAGGTATTCTTCCATAGTTTCTCAGCCGCAGTAAGAGCCGCATCTAACCTGCTCAACAGGACTTTTGGCGTGGCGCGGTGATGAACGACTCGAGTTGGACCCCCCATAACTTTACCGAAGCAGACATGGACTTTGCCATTCAAGTAAATCCCGGGGGAGTGAACGCCGCAGAAGCTGACCTAGGGGAGTTTTATAAAAGAGGAGGCAAGATCATATCCTTCCACGGCCGCAACGACCAGACTGTAACGTCCAGGCTCTCCATGGAGTACTACACTCGGGTTCAGGGGATATTGAACGTGTCAATCGAGAAAATGCACTCCTTTTATCGTCTCTTCTTCATTCCGGGGATGCGCCACTGCAGCGGAGGGCTTGGTGCATTCAACATTGGCCAGTCGTATCCTCTAGACAAGACGAAGTCCAATCCCTCGGAGAACGCCTTGCTCGCCTTGGTGGACTGGGTCGAGCACCAGAGAAAGCCAGAGGTTCTTACTGGGACTAGGTATGCTCAAAACGATGTCACGCAACAAGCGATAGCACAGCGGAGTATGTTTATTTTATGTTTTATTTATTTATCTTATTGCAAGAGATGAAACGGGGCTAACGTTTCCAGGTTATTGTCCGTATCCGTATGAAAGTACATGGGATGGAACTGGTGACTCGGAGAAGAAGGAAAGCTGGCAATGCCTTTTACCAGGAAGTTTGGGTTCGAAGTGATGGCTGGATCTATAATGCAGAGACATATTGTAAGCTCAGAACATACGAGTCATGCTCTGCCAAGCCACTTGGGGAATGTGACACAAGGGCCGACTTGTGTCTTGGTATCCAATCTCTCTGTTCGATTGGTTCAAGAGACTGAGACAGTCGGGCTGTCAATCAACCATACAGAATGCTGCCATTGATGGCCACAGAGAAACAGGTTGATCGCTGCGACAGATTCGGGGCCCGGTCGCCTCATATACGAGAGAAGTGCGGGAGGGATTGAGCCTTGTCTGAGTAAGATCCATTAATAGGGCCGACGATCCAACGCAGCGTAAGCGCAAATCAGCCGCTCCATGGCTCGCGTGCGGGCATTCCCGTTGGGGATGGGGGCTGTTTGCCTGTAGGGATAACGTTCCCAATGGACATTTAATCGCCAGTCCGTCGGACACTTTGGTTACATGACATGTTTCACAGCCATGGACGGTCCCCTATACGAGATTAATTGCGAGCCATGTTACTATTCCAAGCTGACCTGTCTCGTCGCCCCCGGCCTATCGCGCTAGCCATGGGCACCCGTCTCACCTCTGATCAGCACGTCGACTGCCCAATCCGACCTTGTCACGGTCGGGCGTGTTTTTCCCCCGCATGAGCTCTGCCCTACGATCAACGGGCTCGAGACGCGCCAGTATGTAACGTAACGTCACATGCGATAGCAATCTCACCAGCGGCCCTCCGTTATCAGGGACTCTTGGATCGCAGCCTTGACCTTTTAAAGGCACGAGACTCACTCACCCCAGAAGCCTCAGTTCCCCCAGCTCTGGAGAAGAAAAGACCCCTAACCACCAGGCGCCATGTCCACCAACGACTCGCAGCACGCCCCAGCCCCCAAGGCTGAGGCTCAGCACAACATCTCGACCGATGCCGGCCTCAACCCCGAGACGGGCGGCACCGCCGACCTGCCTCACGGGTGGAAGTATCGACGCTTCAACTTGTTTGGGAGGAATTTCCCATGGTTCGCGTCGCCCAAGATCCAGCTGGGCATGGTCGCCTTTGTGTGCTTCTTGTGCCCCGGCATGTTCAACGCGCTCAGCGGACTGGGAGGAGGTGGACGGACAGACCCCACGCTCGCCAACAACATGGTCAGTATCAATTGCAGCTCAGACATGGACGAGTAACCATGCTCACCTCGCATCTCATTGCAGAACACGGCCCTGTACAGCACCTTTGCCGTCTTTGGTTTCTTTGGCGGAACCTTTGTCAACAAGCTCGGTGTACGATACACGCTCGCGTTTGGTGGTATCGGCTACGGTCTCTACGCAATCAGTCTTCTCGTCTCGGTTCACAAGGATGTCGAAGGGTTTAACCTCTTTGCTGGCGCGTGGCTCGGTATCTGTGCTGGTCTCCTCTGGACGGCACAGGGCACCATCATGATCTCATACCCGCACGAGAACCAGAAGGGCCAGTACTTTGCCTGGTTCTGGGGCATCTTCAACATGGGAGCCGTCATTGGCAGCTTGGTAGGTTCCTACGCGTCGCATCACCTCTGTTGCTCCTCTAATCTTGTTTCCAGATCCCCCTAGGCCAAAACATCCACGTCAAGGAGAACAAGACGGTCAACGACGGCACCTACATCGGCTTCATCGTTCTCATGTTCTTCGGCGCCCTGCTTGCCTTGACCCTGTGCAACGCTAGCGACGTTGTCCGCAAGGACGGCTCCCGCGTCATCCTCATGAAGAACCCGACCTGGCAGAGTGAACTCCTTGGCCTTTACGAAACCCTCAAGTTCGAGCCTTTCGTCATCCTTCTGTTCCCCATGTTCTTCTCGTCCAACTGGTTCTACGTCTACCAGCAGAACTCTGTCAACAGTGCCTACTTCAACACCCGAACCAAGGCCCTCAACAGTCTCTTGTACTGGCTTGCCCAGATCATTGCTGGTGGCATCTGGGGCTACGCCCTCGATATTGAGAGCGTGAGACGTAGGACCAGGGCAAAGGCTGCGCTGGGAGTCCTGTTCGTTCTGACCTTTGCCATCTGGGGCGGCGGGTATGCTTTCGAGAAGACTTATACCCGTGAGTCCGTCCACCCGGATTCGGGCTATGTCCCGAAGGATTGGGCAAGCCCAGGCTACGTCGGGCCCATGTTTCTGTACATCTTTTATGGATTCTATGATGCTGCTTGGCAGGCTACTGTCTATTGGTATGTGTCTCTATCTTGACCCCATATTCTGTTTCTGTTGCTAACTGACCATCCAGGTTCATGGGCGCTCTCTCCAACTCGGGCCGTCGATCTGCCAACTATGTTGGCTTCTACAAGGGTATCCAGTCCGCTGGTTCTGCCGTTGTCAACAACCTGGACTCTCGCAAGATTTCGTACAGGTCCGAGTTCATCAGCAACTGGACTCTGCTGGCGTCATCCCTTGTGGTGGCTGCTCCCGTCATCCTGCTCAAGATTCAGGACCATGTTCCCACGGAGGAGGATCTCAAGGGCACCGATGAGACCCTTGCCGACGTCCTGCCACCGGGCCACCCTGAGAAGCAGGTCGATCGGGACTAAAGTAGCTGATCCACCTAAGGGTTGGAGAACTTGCGACATGTTCTGGGGACGAGATGGATTTTGGGTTTAATGATTTCAGTCTAACAGTATGGATACCTTGACGGACATAAATTTCAAGTTGATGATAGCTTTGGATACCAATACAGTTTTGCAGTTATGCCGGTGAAAAACACATCGACCAATTCTATATGCCTTTTCATTTTGGAGCTTGCATCCTGTATGACTGTCTCTTTCCATTCTACATGGTCTTTTGATTCTGTGCCGCCAGTGAATTTCAAAAGAGCGTTAGATTACAGCAATGAAGCGTACTTGCAGGTTGTCTTGATTTGGACATCTCACAATGAAGCAATTGAGTCAGCAATTGGGGACAATAGTATTAGATTCAAAGTCTTGATCACTACATGTAGTCATTCTGCTACTTCAACATGCCCACAACTGTCCCGCACACATAGTTTCAGTTCGCACCCTTCAGACAAATCTGACGTTGCCAAAGTACTTGGTGATGTGGAAGCTGGCCTTGTTGGGAGAGCTCCAGGCACCCAGCTCCTGGTCCGGAAAGGTGGAGGGGCTGGTGATGGTGCGGAAGAAGTTCATCCTCCACTTGGTGCCCTTGGCAGCGCCGTCGTCGACGTTGAAGAGACCCAATGGGATCTTGACCTTGCTGATCCAGCACTCGGCAGCCTTGTCCAGCTTTGTGGTGGCAGAGAAGCCATCGGCTGCGGGATCCGAGACGAAGAAGTGATCGAATGGCGCGCCCTCGGCTCTATCTTTGGACGGGTTATAGACGAACGCTTGATACGTCACATTGTTGGGGTTGACCTCGAACTCGAGGTACGTCTTGGGGTCATCGGTGCCCTTGTAGATGAAGGCCTCCATCACCTCGTACTCCCAGATGTCGTCGTTGGTGCCCTGCTCAGGGTCGAAGTAGAAGTTGGTCTCATTGTGGGCAGTGAAGGTCAGGGAGAGCGAGGTCCTAGTGTAGCAGAGGTCGACCTTTGTGAGAGGGAAGTCGGTCTGGTCAGGGACCGACTTGGAGTACTCAATGGTACCGACCCGGGGACATGCTGGAACGTTGACAGAGGGGACCCTGACGGCGCAGGACAGGGCAGAGAGGGCGATGACAGCAACAGCCGAGGAGCGCATCTTGGGTTGAGGGAGAGTGATTATTGTTTGGCTGGAGCTTGACAATAGAGGGAGTTGAGAAATGGGGAAGAGTGAAGTCAGCAGAAATGTCAGTGGAAGGTCTCACAGCTCCCGTCGCATTGGGCAAGCACCGCGCTCCCTGCCGATCCGCTGGGAAGGAAGCATCCACATGCTGAGGAAGCTGACACCGACCCCCAGGATGCCCCCAGCTGGCAGCTGCTCAGTTGGGAGCAAGCGTCATCCTCCAGTGCAACCCCCCCGTATCCAAATGAAACCGAAACATTTTAATTTGCAACGTAGCACGGGCCTCCCAATAACGAGAAGGGTGCCCTATCACCTGCCCTGCTGCCCATTCAAGGTTGGCAATGCCACACCCGAGCAGCGAATTAAACGTCACACTCCTGGTTACCCAACAGCTACCATCCATGCGAGCATCCGTCGATCTCACGCGGGGAACCGAATAGTCCCCGAAGGCTACGGATACGCTTTTTGTCGTATGATTAAAAATAGATTTTAAAAGAGTCATAACAAAAGTAAATTTCATTTCTTAAAGAATAGTGTGCATTATCAGTGTTGAACTCAAGTTATGCTATCAAAAAAGTAGACTCATCTAGGGTAAACTATCTTGGATTCGGCTGGCAAAGAGATAAGGAATTCCTCGCTACAACGTCGCTACGAAGCGACTTCGCTTAGCTCTAGGCAAGCCGAGCTACCCTTGATTCGGGCTTGGCACCACCTTCGATACTCGCGGTGCAGTCGATTTCAACCTTGTACATAATCAGAGGACTGGAAATTTATATGTAATACACTTTGATTGCTCACCTTTGCGCCGCGACCCAATTCTGCAACCGGAACACAAACTCGGGCGGGCTTTGGATCGGGAACAATCTCAATATCTAGTTATGGTCAGACCTGTTTCAATAATCAGACGCTGGTTTACAGACACGCAGCATTCATTGCAGCATAGTCGCCCATGTTGGTGAGATAGATGTTGCACTGTCAATTTTCAGCATGTGTTCTAAATCAAGTGAAGAATTGAGGACAACCTTGAGCATCTTGGTGAGATCGCTTCCTACGGCGTGCAGGACGGCTTCGAGCAACCTCAGAGCTGTTTTCTGCGTCGAGTCAGCAGAGATAAGGAAGAGGCTTTACAGTCACTCACAGTTTGCTCGGTCACATCTCCGGCAAGCTTTCCAGTACTCGGATCGAGGCCTATCTTGCCACTGCAGTAGATGAGACCGTTGTGAATGATCGCCTCTGAGTACAACGGCGACGAAAAGTTGAGCCGGTTGACGGGCTGTTTTGGCGCCATTCTTCGTCTACTTCTCGACACATAAATGACTATTGTTGATTCGGCTAGGAGTTTGAATATTGTTTCTTTCGTGATTTAGTCTCGTAGCTTTAAGTAAGATGTTTGAGTTGGCGCTCAACGCCCGGCTCCAGCGCCATCATCAGTCGGGAGATGCCGACGTAGTCATTTCTTGGGCCATCCTTGACTCTACAGACTGATCTAGGCTCTCGCAGATCTGCCCTCTTCTTTTCTTGATGGCAGTTTCTTTCACACATTCTCGGCATATTGCTCTCAGGCGGGTATTCCTTTCCGTGCAGCAAGATAAGCTTGGACAGCATCTGACCAATAGGATAGCCGCTTCGTATTCCTCCGAACCTAGGATGCGGAGAGTCAAGTACCAACAGACTTCGGCATCTTGATAATTTCATTAAGAAGGCTAACATTGTGGATTTAAACAGGAGGATGGGTCTCAATGGGACTGTATTGGTTTGAGGGCATCGTCGTATGAGCAAGATACTGCCACGAGGCCGCAACCCAGCATTATCTATACTTTTCTATCCTTGCGCAACCATCATGGCGTTCAAGGAGCTTTTTACCGAATCATCATTTGCAAAACATCACAGGGCGGTTAAATCTGCCCCTCGTGAAGTAATTTTCAATCCTTCTTTGATGCTATCGGCCATACTCTATGCTATGTCTGCTATACCGCTGAGTAAGATTGCAAAATACCAACAATGTCCTCATGCCGACTCCTACTAACCACTACCATCGGCATCCAACAGCGTGGGACCAGGCCTCGGCCGCTTCTGTACCCTCGTTGCCGGGTTTTCAGAAGCACTTTCAGTTTCAGTCGGGCAATAGTGCCCTTGAAATCCGAAACTTCATCTCCATCGTCTACGTCGGAGCTGGCGTTGGTGCTGGTCTATCCTTCTTCCTCAACGACATCCTTGGACGGCGATGGAGCTTCCGCCTCTATACCTGGATTTGGATCATTGGTCAAATTGTCGCCACGGCCTCGCCTACCTTGGCCGGTCTGTACGCTTCTCGCATCATCTCGGGTCTCGGTATGGGTGCACTCACCGTCATCGGCCCCATGTCAATCGTCGAGATCGCTCCGGCCGGGATCCGCGGAATGCTTACGGCGTGGTTCAACGTCGCCATGAACATGTCTGCTACGTGCGGCGCCTTTTGTGTGCTAGGTGTCTACAAGAATATGCCGAGCACGAGTCTACAATACCAGGTTGTGTGGTTCTCCCCATGTGTCTACATGTTCCTCTGCTTTGTTGCCAGCTTTTTCGTCGTCGAATCCCCCCGATGGCTGTTCTTGGTTGATCGCCATGAGGAAGCGACTCAAGCACTTATCACGCTGCGAGGTCTCCCTGCCGAGCATCCGCGGCTACAGCGGGAACTCCAGGAAATCCAGGACGCCATCCACGAGGAGAAGACTTTGAACCAAGAGGGCATAGTTGGAATTTTCAAGGAAGCCTTGCTGGTCCCCTCCAACTTGCGCCGTGTGCAGCAGAGCCTGGTGTCGTATGCTCTTGCTCAGCTCTCCGGCGCCAACTCTGTCACCTCCTACTTTGTCCCTATTCTCACCCTGATGGGAATAGGAGGAGACACTACGCGTAATATCTTTCTCAGCGGCATGTATACTTTTGCAAAATTTTGCTTTGCTATTATTGCGTCGTTCTTCTTTGTCGATGCGCTGGGGCGACGGAAATCCTTATTTGTCGGTGCCTGTCTCCAGATGGTCTCTGATATCTACATTGGCGTGTACATCAAGTATAGCCAGCGAGGCGAGGTTTCTGATTCCGCGTCCAAGGGAGCCATTGCTTTCATTTTCATCCACGGATTCGGCTATGTTGTGGGTAGGTTTGATTATCGATCTTTAACCACAGTCCTTGGGCATATTGCTTACACTCGTCTCATGACAGGTCTTTACATCCTGCCCTACGTCTTTGGGGGCGAGCTTTGGCCAAATCGCATCCGATCTTTTGGCTCGGCTCTCTCTCAATGTTTTCACTGGCTTTTCATTTTTGCCATGGCTTATGGAGCGCCTTCGCTTCTCAAACAGACTAACAATTGGGGCGCCTTTATCTTCTTCGGTGGGTGGTGCTTTGTGTCGCTCTTTTATGTATACCTCATGGTGCCCGAAACTTCGGGGCTCAGTGTCGAGGAAATGGATGAGATTTTCAAGGGATCTTGGTTCAATGCAGCCAGACGGTCCCAAAGGCAGACCAATGTCACTTTCATCGAAGGTCAAGAGGAACATGGTAAAGTGTAAGAGATCGCCGAATGCTTGTTGTTCATGCCTTCTAACCTTTTTATAGAGCCCGCCATGCGAAGGAATCGGAGCCTTAGCTTCAGCGAAGAAATCGAGAAAACTTGTGGATCAGAGACTAGGAGGTGATTGTGACTGTGTGGGCTTCTTTGGAATTATTTTAAAATATTTTACCTGTCCTCCAACATGGGAGAACTTCTTGCAAGCCTACCTGGCTTTGAATCCGCCATTCGCTGATGCGCTCCTAACCGGGCGGTCTCTGGCTGTGGTGCAAAGAAGTGAGATCAGTTACGTTTTGGCGCTATAATTCAACATGGAATCGCTCATTTAAGGTCTTACACGGCGCGAGTTTGTCTTCATTCGTATATTCATAGGCTTTTCCGCTCTCATACTCAAGATCCCTCAACAAGGGGACCAAGTCGAAGGCCTAAAGCTCACCTCCACAATAGCTAAACAAATGCTATCCCCATAGCCCTTCGCTGACAGGATACTGCTCTTGAGATGGAAAATCATCAATCAGTCCACTCAACAACAGATCAACTCCAAGAGAAATGCCTGTATCAGCAATACCCGCCATCCACTGTGGCAGGTCTTCCGGACACTGCTCTTGGCCCGGAACAAGAGCGGTCGAAGCAATCTCCTTGCCCTGCTGTGCCTCTGCCATCATGGTCATGGTGCGACTGGCCAGCGCCTCAAAAATGTCCCGATACGGTGCGGCGTCGTTCCATCGTTCCGCGAGTATCACAAGCACCATGGTGCAGTCTGTACAGGTGCTGCTGACCTGGTCGTGTCGTGAGGTCTCACGAGCCGCAGGTGACGTCCACAGGCAATAGAGATACGTCAATCCTGCCAGAAACAATTCGTAGAGGGCGCCCCAGGTATACGTTGTAGGCTTGCCGAAGAATTGGCGACGATAGCAGTGGCAAATGCTTTTAGCGGCATCCAGGCAGGTTCTGAAGATGACCTCCGATGCTGGGTGCTTACTATCGGTTATTTCAATACGGTAAAGTTGCAGAAGGGCACTATTGTAGCTGACTTGGTACCAGTCGGGAGTCGTGAAGAACGAGAGAGCGCCGCCTGCAGGGGGAACCATGGGCAGAGGAGTCGAGGCCCACCACTCGTCAAGCTTGACAAGTAGTTCTTGAGTGCGAGTCTTGCGGACTTCAGGATCTACGAGGTTCCTGTCCAAGTAAAGTGAAGTCAGGATGCAACCGTGAAGCGAACGAATTCGGAAAGCGTGAATTGCATATGTCATGATTGTAGGCGGGCTGGCAGGGCCTGAGGGTGGTGAACCGGAGATTCCTTCGGGTGTGATGCAAGAATCGTCCATATCCAGCGGAAGCTATGCCATTTCAGAATCGCTCAATAGTCTTGGAGTGGTGTAAGCATACCTCTGCGTCAATTTCTTGAAAATGTAAGCTCAAAGGCCGCCCAAGCATTACGGCCGCTGAGCACTCCATCTCGTAAGCGCTCCAGAATGCTCGCTTCTGCAACTCTTGCTGAAGTGGATCGAGTGTGATCTTAGAGCGACTATGGTTACTGTGATAGCCCAAGTTGACACATTGCCGTACAGCTTGTCCAGCTAGTTTCCTGGTGGCTGTGAGCAGCTACCGGCTTGCCCAGCAGGGGGTCTTACCAATGGGATGTGCCTTTTGAAGATCGTAGTGAGTAGGCGGCTGAGCAGAGAATTGCCTGTATACTTTCCAGATTATCGTGACAGAGAATGTCGTCAATGTAAAGCAAGGCGGAGACGTATAACTGCTCCGGAGAGTGCCCAGCATTGGGCAATAGCAAGGCACCAACGGCATATACCTACCAAACAATGTTAGGGTATTTGATATCATAACAGTGTACTGCTGGAATTTACCATGTTCAAGAAATACAAAGGCACAGGGTTGAAATTGAGAATGCTCATGGCTTCGAGAGGATCTTTCAGGGCCGTCTCCCACATCCTGAAAGTAGCCTCGTGTAGGAATGGATATTGGGGGTGGATGTTCTGGAAGTACGCGTTGCTTAATCTCACTGCTGTGTGGTAGTCTGGCAGCGGACACGGCTCGGGTATTTGTAGGTCATGATGGTCTTGATTTGGGGGCATCAACGAGACCACTTGGCGGAGAGATGGTTTGATGAAGCGCGCGAACGCAAAGGCCGATGAGGGGCCGAGATAATGAGGCTCGGCCCCAGCAGCGTTGATACTTAGGGTACCAACCATGGAGGAGAGGTCGCCAAGCTCATGGGGGTCCTCTTCGGTGGCAAGATTACCTGGCTGCTGGTCATGGAGAGGGAGGTGAACACTCGGTGAAGTAACCGATTCACCAGCAGCATTTGATCTGAGCTCCCGCAGCATGCCTTCCAGCAATACAACACGTTGTTCCAGAGTTTCGAGATAGTTTCGTGGTTGGTGCCGCTTTGTTGCGGGGTCTTCGACAAGACAAACTGCTCCCTGGCCGTTACTATGATGGGCCCAAGAAGGTCGCTTACGGCTTACCTAGGCCACTGCGACGACAGTTGCTGCATGCTGGGACCTGTTCATCACACTATATCCACGTGTTAGCTAATAGTTGTGGAGAGAACAGGGTATGTCGTTCCCTCAGCTTCCTCTCCTTGCAACTTATACAAGCCAGCAGGGTACGACTCCCCGTTCGTACGCGCTGCGAAGCACCTCGGGCTGGACGACTTTTGATAGGATCAGGCATAGTGTAGCCAATTGAGATATTGGGAAATAGAGTAGGATAGATGATAACTTGAAGGAAGGGTTCTATAGTTGGAAGCAACACTATCGTTACCCCTCAAGGAATGACTCAGCAGACGTGGCGTCCTTTGGTGATAGAGGCAGGGACAAGCCAGTTAAATCAGATAAATCATACTGCACGATGATGAATTATTTCTCTATGGCATATCACAGAATACTGCAGAAGCGTAAATGCCGTGCATGAGGGGATCAATCAGTTAGGTCTATTGCTTATATTGCGCAAATACTGGCATTCCTATTGGGTCTGGGGTAATAGAAAGACGCAAGAAAAAGACACTAGCCGCCCACCCTCCTAGATCAGGGCAGTGACTGACGTGCAAAATAAAGGCAGCCATATCAGATCACTGTGTAATTTCGCGTCATTTCGTCAATCAACTAACCTTTCAAGGCGAGGCAGCTGTCGTTATCTCTAATGAAGCATCGCCTCCAGTCGCGCTAGTCGGAGGAATACGAAGAGCCAATGAAGGCGGTCGCCAGTTGCTGGGATTGCCGACGCCAACTCGGAAGCCCCCGAGATCAACTCGGCCGAGTTACCGAGGACGCCCAAATGTACCGGGCTTGCGTATAACTGGTGCGATGCCGTACTCATTGGCCTAACTTGTAAGCTTCCAGGGTATCGTCCATCTTCCGTTCCTGTATTGAGACTCGACTATAACCTACAATGTCGTCCTGCTCCATTACCAAAGCCTCCCCCGTCGTCATCGTCGGCGCGGGCGTCTTTGGCCTGAGCACAGCCATACACCTCGCGGAACGCGGCTACACAAACGTCAAAATCTTGGACAAACAAGCCTACCATGAGAGCCAGTACTCTTACGACAAGGGCTGCGATGCTGCTTCAGCAGGTTTGTAGTACTCTTTTACTACTCAAACTCTGCTAATAAGACTCACCCAGACATCAACAAGATCATCCGGGCTGCTTATGGGTCCCAAGTCGAGTATCAGACCCTCGCATTAGATGCGATTAGTCACTGGAAGAGATGGAACGACGAGATCCGCAACGAAGAAACGAGCCCTCCAAGATTCTCGACAAAGGACGTCCTGTTCGTTAACAATGGGAATCTGACCATGACCTCGGATGATTCGCTCCCCCAGTTTGAGAAGGACACCATCGACAACATGACCAAGGTGGGATTGGCGGCAACACAATTTGTTCTCTCTAATCCAACTGATGTAAGCCGCGCATATGCCGACGGCTTCGGTTTCGCCGTGAATCCTTTTAACCGGACAAACAACTCTGGAGTTCTTGATACTCAAGGAGGCTTTGTATATGCAGACAAGGCCTGTCGCTTCGCTCTCCACAAAGCCCAGTCACTGGGGGTTCAGGTGATACTAGGTGGTTCCAAGGGCACATTCTCAGCCTTCCTCCATGACAATGACTCTCGCATCTCCGGTGTGCGGACTGCCGACGGCGTATCTCACTCTGCTGAGCTGACCATCATGGCGTGTGGCGGTTGGACTCCATCTCTTGTCACTCAGCTCGACAATCTCTGCGAGACTACGGGTGGAAGTGTCTGTGTGTTTCAACTGCCAGCTGGATCACCACTATGGGGTCGTTTCTCTCCCGAAAGATTCCCTACCTGGACGTGAGTGAAAGCAAATAGCTTCACCATTGAGTGCCACTAACACATATCGTTCCAGGTACGACATTCGCAGCGGCAAAAACGGTGGCCTCTATGGCTTTGCACGCGACGCACACGGGTCCGTCAAAATTGGTTACCGCGGAACAAAGTTCACTAATCCTCAAACCCAAGTGGACGGTACTGCCAGAAGTGTGCCCAAAACACGCTGGACAGAGCAGTCAACGCGTCAACTGCCCCTAACAGCAGCTCGCACCATCAAAGACTTTGTGCAGGAATACCTGCCCGAACTGATGCAGTGCGAAATGAAGACGCGCCTTTGCTGGTACACGGATTCATTCGACAACCATTTCGTTATTGACTTTGTGCCTGGCACGCAAGGGTTGATGGTGGCGACGGGCGGCAGCGGACATGGCTTCAAGTTTCTTCCAAACTTGGGCAAGCACGTGGTTGATCGAATCGAGGGCAGACAGAATGACTATCTCGAACTTTGGAAGTGGAGAAGCTTGAACGCTGGAGAGAAGCCGTACAACAGCATCATGGAGGGTGTAAGCAGCCAAAGATCGCTGCAGAATCAAGCATTGACGAGGGAGGACGGTCTCACAGAGCAGAAGAGTCGGTTGTAGTAAGGATGTTAATTTCATAGCAAAGCAGATATTAGCGGAAGGTATGGCACAGTTTGCCAAATAACATCTGTCATGACAACTTAACTGGAGGTTGATACTGAAGTATGTAGTTCGACCTCATGGCACACTCCAAGACACGGCCATGCTCAGTCAGTTCCATCGTTTCAGTTCTATCCAACCACGTATCGCTCCGGGGTAAACTTCCTCCCCTTCATCATAGACGCTTGTCATCTGCTTATTGGGATGCCGTAGTTCGGCCCCAAAGACGAAACTTCCATCCAACACATTGTCGAAGGAAGCAGATTTAACGAGCTTCCACGTTATCCTCCATCTCAAAATGATACAGCAGAGGCTCTGACTCGCCCTTCTTTCTCAAAACATATCGTCGAACCCACCAAGGCAGCACCTCCTTCAACTGGTAAGAGGCATGTCTGCGAGTAGAGACGGAGAAGACATCGTCAAGCTCCTCCAATGTCCTCTGCTTGGTCTTGGGAAGGAAAAGAAAGATGAGCACCAAACGGACGATGTTGAGCCCGGCAAAGAGACCGAAAGAACCCTGGGGCTTGAGAGCCTGAAGCATTGGAGGGAAGGTCAAGGCCACAATGACGGCCCAAATGTTATTGGTAGCCACAGCCCACGACATTCCAACCTCGCGATGGGAGAAAGGGAATACTGCTGACGAATAAACGAATGCGCATGGTCCTTATCCAGGGCCATAAAAGGCAACGTAGAGGTAGATGAATAACGCAATCAGCCCGATGTGGGCGGGGCTGTCCTGCGGGATATAAAAGGACATGCCCGCGGCCAGCAACGTCCAGCACATGTTTGGAAAGGTTGCAAGAAGCAGTGCACGACGTCCCCACACGTCGATGGTTATACAGGGCTGGGATAGCGAAGACGAACATGGCCATGCCGAATCCCCAGGACGCGAGGAGGGCGATCTTGTTTGTCACACCAGCCTGGACAAAGATCGTTGATGAGTAAAAAGCCATAATGTTGACTAATAATCAAGTTAGTAGATGTCTAAATTGCAAAGAGTAATGACCAGAAGACCCGTACTTCCACTGAGTTGTTGCGCCGGTTGCTCGACGATTCCGTAGTCATGAAAGACACACGGACTGAGGGAAATCAGAGTCATATTTACAATTGCTGGACAATCTTGGTTGACAATTCTGGCTTCCACACTCGCTAAGTTTAAATTAAAATGGTTGCTTCGTTGAGAACGACCTGATTGTGAAGCGAGCTCGCACGATGAAGAGTTGAAGACGAATACTGATCGAGAGGAGCTCCTATTATTAGCCTTCATTCTCATCTCGAAGAGTATATATACATAAATAAGCCACGTCGGTAACAAATTCGAATCGGCCTGATGGTCTAGCGGTATGATTCTTGCTTCGGGATTACCATCTCAGTTCTCTTAGAGAACAGAATTTGCGAGAGGTCCCGGGTTCAATCCCCGGTCAGGCCCCGTTTCTTTTTTGCTCACCATTCAAATGGAATTATTTGAAATCGACCGATG
>JAAGWO010001079.1:0-22370 GCA_013266205.1 Fusarium decemcellulare | reverse complement strand
TGCGGTTGAGGATGTTGATGATTAGCTCGAGGGTTTGAGGGGCCGGAGGTCCCTACTTTATACGTCTGGATATTGCTGGTCTCGCCGCTCACTTTGGTATACAGACGTCGATGTATCCCGAGTCCATAAGCCGGCTATCTTTTTCCATGCCGTGGATCCATATCAGCTATGACATGATACTAAATTCGCCGTGCTTTAGGCAGTGTCAAGCTTATTCGATCCACTGCAAGTTTGAGGCCCTTCACGGGACTGGAGAGTTTCATGGGACCCATGGATGTAGTATTCAGAGTCTCACCTGCAGCCTTGCAGGCCCACGGGGCAACAAAGTCTTGAAAGAGGAATGTAGTATTGGGGGCTTAGACCTCGGACTTGACATTCCAGCTCTTTCTTCCAATAGAAAACTCTTTATGGATCCAATACGAGTGGTCTGATCATATCTGGCAGCGTATATCTGCAGCATGGATGGTGCAGGGGCTGAGGAATAAGGTTCATGCCATGCCTGGTGGGTATTTGGGGGCCGGTCAGCCCTACAGATTTTTACAGACCTTCCAATGCGGAAAGGCAAAAGACACATGTGGCAGATGATGGGAGAGTTTTGTTGAAAAAAACAGCCGCCGTGATTGCGATACGGAAACACTAGGTATCGAGCTGAGTTGCAGCTTTATATCAGACGGTGGTGACAAGCGGCCCGTCCCGACTGAGGATCGATCCTTTGCGTGCCAGATTGGCGAGTTAGCCATTAAGCATATCTGCCGGCAAGCACTGCCACGGCACAGCCTGGTAGGGCTATTCTTCTGTAGACCAGGGTATCGGAAATAAAATAGTGGCCGACAGCCCGTTAACTCAATCCCTCGGCGATTTCCTTTCACATCCGAGTCCTGGCCCCCAACCGCTCCAGAAGATCTGCCCTGCACATTCAAGGCACGGGTGCCAAGATACTAGACCAGCATGCATATACGGCTAGCAAATGACAGGCTCCTGACAAGCAGCCGCTGCACTTAGGACCGAATGACTAAAGTTTAACGCTGCTTTATAAACACAGTCGATTAGGAATAGTTGCTTCGAAGTTCCACTGGCGCGAATCAAATCTTGCAAGCTTGCGCTTTCCTCTTTCCTCGCCTGCTTTGTCTTACATTCTCCACCTCTGCACAATGAGCCTTGTGATTAACCTCCCGCAACTGGATACTCTATCCTTCGACAGTTTTGCTCTCGTGAGCTGCACCAAGTCAACACGCGTAGGCATTGGTCCAGGAAAGTCTGCGGCGGACGCATATGTAAGCTCATATTACGCGAAGCATTGACGAAAGCTTGTAAGCTGCATAAGTACTAAGCGGCTTGATGGAAGAGTCAGTTCACGCTTCTCTAGAAACAGCTTTACCCAAGTAGACGCCTGACTTGGCTTAGGGGTATGCAAAATTAACTTTCCTAAGCGATAAGATAGATAAGTCCTTTTAAACTCCGTTCCCAAGTTGCGCGGTCTTCTATATAGCCTGGTCTCTAGTGGTTCTGAGTACACACCCCAGGGGTTATCCGTCTAATTGAAAAAACGTTTGCAATTCGTAAGGGGCATGCAGAGTCCCGAAAGATGTTATTGAATGAATCAAGTTAGTCATCTAGAAGAATATACTGTGAGCAGGAAGAGCTATAACGACTGTGCATCGATCATACGTAGTCCTTTCATCTCCTAGCACCTTCAACATCAAACTATATACATCGTCCCCTAGACCTGCACTTTTTGCTTCTCATAATCACTCCACAAAGTCCCAACACTGGCTCTTGTAAATAGGTTGGTTAACCTCAAACAAAGTCGTCCGGTAAAAAGGAGAAATAAACGCATCGATGTCCATGTCAAAGGTGCTGGCAAACCAAGCAGCGTTGGTGCACTGCCCCTCTGCAGGCGGGTTAAATGTGATTCCAGAAGCACTATCCAAAGAAAAGTCGGCATTGACAGAGAAGGCGTTGATGATCTTTGGCTGTACATCGAAACCAGCTGAGAGGTCAAGGATGCCGCCGAAAGCTTGGATTCCGACGGCAAGGGTCAGCTCAATGAACGGGTTAAGCTGAAGGGTGACAAGCGCGTCAATGTCCGAGGCAACGTCGAAGCTGGGAGTCCAACCACTGGTGGTTGTCTTTTCAGAGTCAAGAAGGTCGAGGTGCACTTTGCCGCTCTCGATTCCACCGTCGACATCCAAAGTTACCTGGACAGAGCCGGATGCGCCGAACTCAATGCCCAGGCCAAACTCGGCCCTGGGACCCACGTCAATAATCCCTGGAATGGAAAAGGCTGAGACAGAGACATCAAGAGGCTTGTAGTTGAACAGGTCGGTGGAGTAGTCTCCTGTGACAGTTGCTGAGAGGTTGAGGTTGACCTGAGCCGAGTAGTCAACATCGAGTTCGACTGCATTGGCCTTGCCAGCCAATATATCGAGGTCCAAGCGGCCTTGGAGGCGAATAGCGCTCTTGAACAGAGCCTGCTCAGCGGCTAATTTGAAGTATTCGGTGTCAACCAGAGTACCAGCCAGATCAACAGTCAAGTCGGCCGAGATGTCCCGCTTAGAGGGAGTAAGGCCGGTGTCAAAGCTGATGGTGGCGCTCTTGGCCTGTTCCGAGAGAGAGGATGCCTTAACTTGAGCACGAATAGTCAAGGCATCTTCATCTAGATCCTCGCTGCTGACAGTATAGAAACCGCGCTCGTCAGGCTCGTTACACGCTCCGTCCGACTCAAAGGTGACAATGACAAAGTCCGACGTTGGCCATGACGCTGTTGCGGCCTTGAAAGCCGCCGCCTCAGTGAATGTGATGGCTATCTCGGAGTCGGAACACTTGACGGAGCCGAGGCTTGACAAGTCCTCAAGGACGACGGCGGGCTGCTTCAGCGCGACGTTGAGGGAAGCCTTGATGTCGTCGGCGCCGTAATCAAGAGAAATGTCGGAGCCCAAAGAGGATGTCTCATCCTGCTCAGTCTGTATCTTGGCAAAGGCCACCTCGGAATGGGGCAACGGCTTCAAGATTGTTGGGTTTTTCGCAGTCGCTTCCTGCCGAGTTGGCAAGCGAGCCGCGGAAGCCAGTTGGGTTACGGCATGTAGGCCGACAAGAGCAATACTGACGAGCTTCATTCTGAGAAGATATCAACAACGACAATGGATGAATGTGCTGGTTGACACCCCGCAAGCCACTAGGTACAGTTGGGCGCAACTGCTGGCTATCTATATATCAGCATCCCCGCAGGATGCTATATACCTCATGTTCCCATTTTGGTTGTAAGCCCGACGCTTTGCATATCACGACCGGCCCATGCAAAACCATAAGGTATCGTGCATAGACGTCGGTCACCCGATTTCGGCATGCCCGCGTCCTGGGGTGAACTGAACTTTGATGCCAACATGGGTATGGAGGCACATTTAGGAGACAATGCTTGGGAAGGCGACTGTGATATAGGGCTTGGCAACTCTAACACGCCAGATAATTGTCGCCAGCCGTTTAAGCACGCTTCAGTCAAGCGAGTTTCAGCCCCTGCCCAGCGCCCATTCAGCCGTGAAAGTTGCGCGATGGCTGTGTCGGACCGAGCAAGAGAGCATGGACAAAGTTTGATCGGACGCGAAGCACAGCGAGAATGGACGTTTCTAAACCGCAAAATGAGTGATGGTTCAGGTCGCACATGCCAAAGACTCATGCCATTGGTGCATATTCTCCATGACCTCGGTAAGAACACGGCGATTTGACTGTTTACCGTTCAAGTTGCAGGTATAGCAGTGCTACTAATCACACGTGTTTGTTCATTCCCCCGGTTTTTCCACCGTTCGATGAAACCACGTGCAAGGTATCTGTGGTTGCGGCGGTTGCCAAGACTAGACCCTTGAAAGGTGTCAATACAAGAGCTGATAAAGTGCTCACTTAACGTTTGATGCGATGCCGCTTTAGGCGCCGCAGTGAGCGGGCTGTTTTCTATTTTAGGCTATACGTGTTGGAAATTAAGGGCCTGCTGTTAAATGCAACTGTATTGTGCAACTGTCTTCTTCCCCTGCTGGCCAGATAGGCTAGCGCAGCTGATGCTATTCAACACTTACTAACGCTTCGGCCAATGAGTCACTAGCCGCGGGAATAGAAACCTTCCCATTTGTCCTAATAAATCACGAAAGCTTCGCATGCTGCAATTTACAACCAACAATCGGCCAGAGGTTTCTTTCTATCAGCTAAGACTGCGCAGAGTCTTTAGGTTACTTCACCCATTTCACGAAACGACACCTAAGATCAGCCCGCCTCTCATTCACAGCTTGCGACGTCCGCGCATTTCGCAGCGTGGTCAATCATGGAACTCCAAGACGCCGTACTCTCTATCGAGAAGGTAGAAGACGACGAGGTAGAAGATACTTATATCTATAGGATCAGCCGTACAGATAGGATTCGTGGAAGGAGGATCGTGTATGTCCTACTGAAGCCATGCGGTTTGGTTCCCAGCCATTGTCGAGCGTCTGGGCCAGCTATCATACAACATTTGTCCAAATTGGAGGAATGGCATAAAACGTGGCAAACTCTGACCCTGTCTGATGGAATGATCTTGCTTGACGATTTTATGCCGCACAGATTATCCAAAGAACTAGTGGCCAAAAAGTATAGATTATACGATCTTTCTTCTTTACAAGATGTTGAAGAAGTCAAACACCGAACTTGGCGTTTCCAAGAATCAGCAGTTCAATGCTATCTGAAAATGGCACGATTTGCTTTCGAGATGGAGGCTCTAGAGCGGGAAACCAGAGCCTATCTAAGACTAGCATCCGCCAGGACCAATCTTGCTCCCAAAATACTCGGCTATGCCTATGAAGAGACGCCAGATCGGATAATTGGCTTGGTTATCGAATCAGTTGAGGGGCAGCGGCCATCACCGGCAGATCTTGAGGTGTGCACCAACGCTCTGGAGCAGCTGCACGGACTTGGGATTATTCATGGGGATATCAACAATCACAACATCATACTTTGCGGCGACAGCGTCAAGTTCATCGACTTTGAGGATTCGTATATCCGCCTCACGAGCAGCGACAGAAGCTGGGGCTGGAGGACAAGTCTGGAAATGAAAATCCTTAAAGACAGGCTTTTGAGCCAGTCTGACGTTGGGCGGCCGTGGAACTGACATCCCATCCTGTCCTATCACAAGATACGCACAGCGATTTTGTTTCAAACTCAGTCATCATGCCGAGCATCGTCCTAAGATAGATTCTCGCTTAGGCAGATTCTTTGAAAGAAACGGCCATAGTAACCAAGGATTCTTTCTTCTTATGCCTCCCCTTCGATATCAGACAGACATATTATCTAAATAAACATAGCACGCCTTTCGAATGGGCCCAATCCCACATAACTAACCTTGTGAAAGCAGCCCGCTCTGGTCGCGCACCTACAGTTATCATCCTGCTACCGTCAACCTTGTCCAGGCTAGTCATCGGAGTCCTGCGTCTTTCAACATCTGCAGGCCGCAGTTACCTTATTTAGTGTTTTTGCCCACATCGCAAGAAAGTCTCGGTCCTAATGCATCGTCAGAGGTTATCTCGCCTCTCATTATATATAAGAATCCCCTGCTCTACCGTCCCCTGTAGGAATCGATTTCACTTCCATAGTTCTAAAATACTCTTCTGTTCCCTACCAAAGCCACGAGGATACTACGTTGAACAATCACCAACAACGTCAACAACAAGACCAAGACAGTCGCTCCCAGTCCATCACCAGAATTTGAACCTACAACTGGTTCCGACAACACGGATCGCATCCCATTCGCCACGTCTACTACCACAGCCGTCGAGACGGACAAATTATTCAACATGACAACAAACGACGGAGCTAAGGCGATCCCAAACCAGACATTGTCCACGCCTTTAGAAGACCGGTACTTCGAGAGGGTAGAGCAAGCTCTCAGAACTTACCAAGCAAGTCGCGCAGCTGAGTATGAATGGGCCGAAAGGAACAAAAAGCAAGCACCGGTCGTGGATCACAAGGCGATTGTCGAAACTATCTCTTCATACCTACCCAAGCGCCATGTAGGGGATATGAATTTGATGGCCCGGCTCGTCGAGGGTTATCTTCAAGGAGACTTTCTCCGCTTCCTTGATAGCGAGACAGGCCGTGCCAACAGGCACCTCAGAAATGTTAAAAATCAAGCCAACTTCTACGCGTTGGAAATTTTCCAGACGCCTAGCCAGTGGCTGCACAAGATCCAATGCTCGGAAAGAGAGGCAGCACACGCCCATGAAAGAAGATTCGGCGAACTCTCAGCTCAAAAGGACACAACAGAGGCCATTATTTCCATGGAGAAGGAGCTGGGAGAGACCAGCAATCAGAGGATCCACAGGCAGGCTTTGGTCCTCATGCTGCTGGACAGGGAACTTGGTCACAAGTGGACAGATCTTTGCCGGGAACACCATAGTAAGATCTCGACCGTGGCCCAGTTCAAGTATTTGATCAAGCCGGTGGTGCGCGAGTGGGTTAAGGAACAGGTTGCTGCTTTGGATGCTGCCGAGAGGGGCGAGATGTGGCGGAGATGCGTTTCTCTTTTTCGTCGTTGGTGTGCTCCTAGATAGGCATACAGAAGTGACGAATTTTCAGGCCGTTTAGGCGTTGACAACTGCTAAGTTGTTGTTGGTTGTTGGGAGTTATCAGCCACTTCTTGCATGTGGCCAAATGACACGTGACGCGGTTTTTGGTGTTTTCGACTCGTGTCTTGGTCGCCGTACAACAAGACAGTAACAAGTAATTAAACGACCGTCTCAATTACACACTCCTATTTCCAAGTCATGTCTTGTCAGAGAATCAGGTCGGTGCAATAGTTTACCCATTATACACGCGATTATCCCCGACAGCTGAATTAGCTGACGGCTCAACCCCTGAGCGGTGATGCTACCCTGTAATCTTATCACGGCTCAACCATCTCGCGTGCAACAGAGCTCGCGTGCAGCCGAATCAGGCCCTGTGCATGTGTCAAGCACAAGGTGTAATGATGCACACTCTATTCCAGACGCGTGCGCGACGGGATTGGCCACGGCCGTTGAACCGTCAAGATTGGGGGGTTGGACTGTTGTGGCTGCGGGACGGTGCCATTGTTGATGTCAGGGTCAAAGTATGCTGACAACAAGACCGTCATTCAACAACCTGCGGGCGACTCTGCAAGTAAGCGGTTTCACTGGGTCTTATCGCGCAGAGATGCCCCAAACATGGCGCGCACCGGCGGCGTCAAGGCGATATTGCAAGGGCAATAGGCAATTGGACGGGCGCGCGGTTGAGGGAGGGTCGGGTGCGTGCGAGGGGGCGGCTATGGGCATATTTATTGCCTCTGCATTCCCAATCGCACCGAATAGACGAGGGCACTTTCGCATCCCGAGATCTGAGAAAAGTGTCTCGGGAGTTTCTCGATGGAATTCATCAACAATGGGATGACGATCAAAGTGCAAGATGGCTTTGGGCGCCGCGTGTCGCACCACAGACGTCTCCCGCCCCCGGACGCCTTGGCCTGACGCAAGCCATGGACTGGAATGTGAATTCCACGGGGTTGGCTTGACTTGACTCCGAATGGCAAGGCTGAGTGAGCAGAGCAGCACCAACCCCGCACACGGAGCAGCTCTGCTGTCACGAATCCTCCATCAGATCCGATCTTCGATGATGAAGGAATCGCATCAGCTGAGAAAAGGGCAAGGCAAGGCACAGGGAGGGGATCGTGCGTGCAACCCTCGAGCATGTGGAGCGGGCTAAAACAAACAAGCCCGTGATCGGCAATCGGCGTTTACGTGTTGCCCTTCGCTCTCGCTCCCCCCTCTAAAAGGAGACCGAGGAAGGATGGATCATGATGATGGACAACTGGCTTGCATTAGGGATGCACATCGACTCGTATTTATGCGGGCATGCTTATTGCCATAATTAGACGCCTTGCGAGACTTGCGTCTGTTAACCGCCAACTCTCAGACAGAGTGCACATCTTGAGAGAGATGCGGCGCTTGCGGGGGAAATCTGCCCATTTTATTCCCCTCGAAGCGAAGCAGACGCAGCCTCAATTTCCGATGCATGCATTATTGAACGCTTGTGTGTCCGGTTCCCCCTCAGTTACAGGGGTCGCACTACACGAGGGCCCCCCTCTCGTATTAGCGCCAGGGACTCGCACACGCACAAGACATTGTGCGCTCTTAGCGGGCGGGAGGGTCCAGTCCCAAACACGAGGGAACCGATAAAAAAAACAGGGGGGGCGCTACGGGCCCCAAATTCAGTGGGCTAGGGGAGGGTTACGTCGACATTTTCTAGTGGGACGTTGCTATATACAAAACCCGGCCATCTCCATTTTTCCTGTCTTTGCGCTTTGAATCTCCCTTTCTCCAACCTCGTTCGTTCACACAAAGAGATCTGGGGCCAACCTCGATCTTTCTTTTTCTTTTTTGTCGCTGTTTCTTTTTTCATATTTAGGGATCGTTCAATCCCCGTTTCCCGGTCACTCGTTAAGCCGGTTTAAACAAATTTTGAATAATTATTAACTATTAGACATTTCAATATGTTGTCCGCTCTTTTGCTCGCTGCCCTGCCAGCCCTGGCACGGGCTTCTTCTTCCTACGACGACACCACGACAGACGGCGTCATCCGCTTCCCCCTCAAGGTCTCGACCGGCGCGCCCGTCGTCAAGGGCGTCACCAAGCGCCAGCACGAGGTCGCCCTCCAGAGCCAGCAGACGGGTTTCTTTTACAGCATCGAGCTCGAGATGGGCACCCCTGGCCAAAAGGTCAGCGTCAACCTCGACACGGGATCCGCCGAGCTCTGGGTCAACCCAGTCTGCAGCAAGGCCCAGGATCCTGCCTTTTGCAAGACCTTTGGTCACTTTGGCGAGAGCAGCACTTTTACCGACCTCAACACGACCGGTGGTGTTGTCTACGGAACTGGTTATGCCTACTACAACTATGGCTACGACTATGTTAGCGTCGGATGTGAGTATGAGCCTCAAAATGAGTTGGGGTGATGCTGACTTTGAATTTATAGCTGCCAAGATCAAGAACCAGGTCTTTGGTGTGGCATACGACACCTCATTCACCAGCGTTGGCATCATGGGTGCTGGTCCTGACCTGAACGGCTGGAATGCTCCTTATCCTCTCGTCATTGACAGCATGGCCAAGCAGGGTCTCATCAAGAGCCGAGTGCTCAGTCTTGATATCCGCACCATGGATAGCGAGCGAGGTAAGGCGCTCACCATCTTACTCACAAATAGCTACTGACGTGGTGCAGGCGCCGTCATCTATGGCGGTATCGACACCAGCAAGTTCTCCGGTCCTCTTGAGAAGCGTCCCATCGTCCCCGCCGATGCTTCTCCTGATGGCCTCACCCGGTGAGTTTGATATTCACTCCTCACTCGAGTTTCTTCTAACAATTTCAGCTACTGGGTCTACCTCGACGGCATCTCCCTCATCCAGGAAGACGGCTCCAAGGACCCCGTCTTTTCAAAGACCAACGGCCAGATCGTCCTTCTCGACAGCGGCTACACCATCAGCGCCCTCCCCGGCCCCATCTTTGAAAAGATCGTCGCCGCCTTCCCCACCGCCAAGAAGGGCTCCGGCGCTTACTACGACGTCGACTGCTCCGTCGCCGATGTCAAGGGCACTGTCGACTTTACCTTTGGAAAGACAGTCATCAAGGTCCCCTACGCTGACTTCATCTGGCACAACGACGGCAAGTGTGTCTTGGGTGTCTTCCAGGACGACGAGTTCCCTGTTCTGGGTGATACTTTCTTGCGCGCTGCTTACGTTGTCTACGACTGGGACAACAAGAATGTCTGGCTTGCTAACAACGAGGACTGTGGTTCCAAGCTTGTCTCTGTTGGTAGCGGTCCCGATGCTGTTCCTCAGCTGACCGGTGACTGCCCCGCGTCTGACTCTACTGCCACTTCTACTTCTGAGGTGTCCACGTCCACCGAGAGCGAGACTGAGTCGGTCACATCTGCCGAGACGACTACTACCTCTGATGTCCAAGCTGATCCTGTCACCACCGACTCCGAGTCTACTACCTTCTCCACTACCCGCTACTCCAACGCTTCCGTGACCACCACCAAGTCCGTCGCCGCCAACACCTACTCGGCTCCTACCGGTTCCATCACTCTGACATCGACCTACACCACCACCGATGTCTACACCATCACGGCTTGCCCCGAGACCGTCACGGATTGCCCCGTCGGCAAGGTTACCACCGAAGTCATCACCTCAACCACAACCTGGTGCCCCGGAAAGTCCGGCAACGAGCAAGCGCCCCGCCCCACCACGGCGCCCGTTGAGACCGCCACCCGCGTCTACACCATCACCGACTGCCCCGGCTCCGGCGCCTGCAACAAGGGCGAGGTCACCACCGAGGTCTACGCCGTCACGCAGCCCGCCGTCGGCATCGAGACCAACCCCGTCTACACCATCCCCGAGGCCATCCACTGCGGCGCCGGCAACCACGGCTGCAAGGAGGCCACCACCAAGGCTCTGCACGTCGTCACCATCACGCCCCCTGTCAAGGCTCCTCACCCCACGCCCGTTCCCGGCCACTGCACGACTTGCGGTCGTCCTGGAGGATCTTCCAACGGCACTGTTACTGGAATCTACACGCACCCTGCCAAGCCGACTCAGGTGTACACCCAGCCCAGCGAGGGTACCCAGGTCTACACTCAACCTGGCGCTACTTACACCCAGCCTGGTCAGGGCTACCCTCAGCCACCCGCCAGCACTGTTGCAACCGTCGTGAAGCCAAGCGGCTCTGGCGGCTACGGTGAGACACCCGAGCCCACAGGCACAAGCCCAGCCGTCGTCACCGCGGCCGCAGCCTGGAACGCCCCGGGCATGTTTGCTGTTGCAGTTGGCGCTCTCATTGCTGCGGCACTATAGATACCTTGAGGGGAAGGCATTTTGATTTACCTATTGGGGCTTGCAACGTACAAATGGTTGGGTAGAAACCGGGAACATAATATTCTCTTCGACTCTTGGCAAAGGGCTTTTCACTTAGACATCTTGGCCGGCATCTTGTTTGGATTCTACCTACTTGTATTATACACATATACAATTGAATTATGATGAGACATGATTACAACACATGTATCTGTCCTCTATACCCGAGATACCTTTAATTCAATAATCAAAGACTTCTATATCGTTCAGCTCATCTGATGTGAGATAACAAAGCACGTAAGAAGATGCTCGCATTCGTCTGCTTGTCGTCTAACCAATCAGCGTTGCGGGTTCGGACTACCTCCAGGACACCGACGCAAGCTTGATATCAAGCTTACACACATTTGGGTGTATCATGCGATGCTCCATCCAACATGTGCCTCGCACAAACATGATGCCTCCAAAGCCCACCAATCGCTTAAAAACAGCAACCCTATGATGCAACCAGCCCGATTATCTAAAGTCCCAATTGATAATGCGTGTGGGGCGTTGGATCCTTTCGCTTCGGGGGTTCCCATAAAGCCCGCCGGACCATGTTCATGAAATCTTTTTACACTTTCACCGACACTTTTGGAAACTTGCATCTTCAAGATGGCGGGTGCTCTGTTCAAGATCGGCCTCTCTGCCGTGGTTCTCCTCGCCGTGTTCTTCCAAGTCTTCCTCAAGGAGGCAATATGGCTCGGCCTTGGCATCGGCAGGGTCACCCAGCCGCTGTCAGACTTTCCCTACACGTGTCGCAAGATTGCCGACCCGCGGATGGAAGCCTGTGAGGACATGTGGTTTTCAGAATCTACGAGACAATTGTTCCTCGCTTGCTCAGATCCCCTTGCGCGACCTCAATGGATGCCAAAGTGAGTACTAATTGCGCCGACTCCACCAGATACCCGCTCACATACAAAGCGTCGCCCGTCTCAACGTCTCCGGGCGCTCCCAAAAAGACTCAATTGTGGCTCTGGACGTCGACAAGCCCATCCAAGGCAGCTTCGAGCCCCGCACCCTCAAGACGCCCGGTTTCTCTGGAACAGCGGGTGATGGACTCCTAAACCTGGTCGGCTTTACGGGTATCGATAGCTCCGACTCCGACGGAGTTGAGCTGCTCGTCATCAACAACCAACCCTCAGTTGACGCGGAAGGAAAGATCGGTGATCAAGCCAATGGCGCCAATGCCACCATTGAGCTCTTCCAGACCGGTGCTAGGGCTACTGAGCTCAAGCATGTCAAGACTTATGCCGAGACGCACATTGCTACGCCGAACCGTGTTGCTGCTGTAAGCCGCGATGTGTTTTATGTCACTAATGATCATGGACCGTACAAGCATGGCCTAGTAAGCTATTCCTGTATTAGTAAAGAGAAATGCTAATGAAGCGTAGCGACACCATCTCGCGTTCCTGCTCAAAGCTGGCAACGCAGTCTTCTGTGAAGCCGGGAAAGGTTGCAAAACGGTAGCAGGCGGGATGAAGTTCCCCAACGGTCTCGCGCGCGACAAGGATGGCCTAATCTACATCCCCTGCTCCCTTTCAGGAACAATCACTGTCTACCGTCCCCTTCCTGACAATAGTCTGGAAAAGATCGACGTCATCAACACTGGCTACAGCCTCGACAACGTCTCAATCGATGCCAACGGTGATATCTGGGTTGCTGCATTCCCCGCGGGTTTCGATACCCTCACCGCTTACAACGACCCGCTCAACTCTCACCCTGCCGCAACAGCGCTTCGAATCAAGAAGGCTGAGGGTAAGTGGGTTATTGAGAAGATGATTGAGGATGCCGAGGGCGAGGTCCTTCCCGTGGCTACGACTGTTGTTCACGACGTCAAGACTGGGCGACTATTCTTTAGCAGTAAGTTATCTAAACTACCTTACTATAAGCGTGACTAACAAAAAAAGGCGTCATTTCACCATCCATTGCTGTCTGCGAACCCAAGGCGTAAGCTGCGCTACTTTCAACATCTCTACGAGTGACAGGACAGATCCGAGATAGAAGTGAAGCCATCATCAGCAGAGGTATAACACAGGGACAATATCCTACTCCAAGAAATGATATATGTATTGCTGAAATCATTCGATATTGAAATCATATGTGATAATTCTCTGCGTGTATAACCCTTTGCTAACCAGAAGCCCATGATTGCCCCATACTTGCACCGACTTGTACTCGATACTTTGTAACACATTTCCGCCGAGACAACTTGGTATCTCTCAAGACACCCTACACAGCCGTCCGTCGTGGTGCTCCTTCCATCCTTCACTTCCTACACAAGGAAAACACCAGAAGACATCCTCAGGATCGACAGCTTTCTTGATGGAGAGCAGCCTCTCGTAGTTGCTGCCCCAGAAGGTATGTTGCCAGTCTGGTTCAAAAGGAAGTGCCTGCAAGATGCCATCAATAAAGCTTGGAGTCTAGCTACGAGAACTCTTACCTCGTTGAGATACGCCCCAGTGTCTGGGGAGAGCTTTCGCATGGGCTCCAACGCCTCAATCAAGTCGTCTACTACCTGGGCCTCGGCCGTCCAGTTGAAGGCTGGGAATGATCCTCCCCCAACTGAGACTAATTCATCAGAAACACTGCTGGGTGTGAGAAGTCTATTGAACTTACCGGCATGCACATAGGACTTCCTCCATCCGGGGTTCACTGCATCACTTCCACCTCTTGGCTTAGCGTCACGAACGCCCTTTCCAGCGACTAGGAATGCGCCGAATCCTCCCAGAGGTCCCATGGCAGACTTTAACGCATCGCCGAGAGCACCTTGATCTCCCTCAAGTGCTTCTTTGCTGAGGAGTCTCGAAACAGTGTACGAGCTGTTTCCCGCGGTGCCTTGGTCATAGTGAACGTCGAACCAATCGATGAAGGCGGGATATTGCGTGGTCCCAGCATAAAACTGCACGCGACCCGGCCAACGCTCTTGGAGTGTCTTATTGATGGGCGCCCAGAGCTTGTTGATATAATCGGGATCCTCAGCATCTAGAGCGACGAATTCGCCTAACCCTCCGGCTACTTGCTTGGGAGCACCGGGGGATGGCACTGGGTTGTCGATCCTATCAGTGATGAGGGAGTATCCTGACACACCAGCGTCTTCCAAGGAGGGAAAGAGAGAGAAGAAGTAGGCGAGGACATCGTAGACAAAATCAGAGTTGGGATCCATAACAAGCAACCAAGATGAAGATGTTACCCTTGGCGTCTTGTGAGTCTTGAGGGTGATGGACGTAAGAACGCCAAAGGTAGAGCCGCCGCCCTAATATGTGTTAGTAAGTAAGCCCATGTCGAAAACCGAGTATCACTTACCCCTCTCATGGCCCAGAACAGGTCAGGATGGTTATGCTCATTAATGGTCAAGATTTCACCGCTGGGAGTGACCATGGTCATTTGCAGAACCTGATCCGCCGCAAGTCCATACTTGGCAGACAAGAGCGAGTGTCCACCGCCAGTGATGTAACCGCCGAGGCCAACGGACTTGCTCCCGCCTCCTACAACAGTATGGTTGAACTTGTTGGTGGCAGAGTAGATATCGTACATCTGAGCCCCGGCGCCGGCAGTGACAGCGTCTCCGGGAATTGTGACGTCGCAGCCGTGGAGCTTGAAGCTACCGTGATGGTACTTGATGTCATTCATGTGGTGGGTCCAGATGGAGAGGGAGCCTGGGGCGACGGAACGGCCGAGATAGTCGTGGCCGGTGTTTTTGACGACGAGTCTAACGTCGTACTTCTTTGCTATATGATGTTAGAAAGGTCCATGGGAGGAGAACTTGGTCACTTACCAAAATCAATACCCAGCTTTACATGTTCAGGCTTGGTGGCGTTGACAACATAAGCAGGGTAGCCACTAGTACTGCAAGGAAGCGTCTCATTAGGAAGACAAGTCCAGTTGGTGTACTGATCTATGATGACAGAAATGGGGTTATTGGTGTGAAACTCGTAGGTACTCCAGTCGGCTTCAACCTTGACGCATTCATCGGGGTTGTAAGTCGGCCAACCTGGGTGGCAGACTGCACCAGGAGGAGTAGGGGCGAGCAGTCTCCCGTGGAGGGTCTGATTGAGATGAGACCATGTTTGGTGAGAGGGCCAGTCTGCAGTTCCTGGGTAGGCTTTGCAGGACTTGGTGGCGTGGGCAGAAGAGAAGAGGGAGAATGCAGAGAGAACGAGCTGGTCTAAGCGAGCCATTGTGAAGTCTTTGCTTGTGATGCTTGATACAGAACACTCATTCAACGCGGCACTCTTCAATCTTTTATAGTTGACTCTGTTCTATCTATTGACCTCTACTTGCTCCATCGTATCTCGCGATGAGACGATTGAGGACGGTAGAGGGATCATGTCCCGAGACTAGAGAGTCTTGGCGTGTGCAGCAGGGCTGACGGTGGGACTCAACGGTGGCTTGTCCCCGCCATTGATGTCACTTTTTTGGCGGCGTCCATTGAGAGGGGGCCGTATTTTTCGTAACTCCTGCGGACATAGGAGTTGGTGACGGATCGACATGATTTGTGTGGGGTGGCTTGGAGAGTCCGAGGGATACGGTTAGAAATGGGACCAGTAAACAGTATCGCGATGCTTTAATGCTGCATGGTGATTGAGCAGGGCTGAATCTAGAACAGCAACGACTCATGCATCTTCAGCTCTGTGAGAGAACAGTCGAGTCTGGTACATATTCTGTGTTGGTGAAGCCATCTAGATCCCCCGCTCTCCGCAATGTCTCACCCGCAAGCCACAGCTCGACTCTGGAAACGTCGGTCATCAACAATGCCACTTCAACATCTGCACGTCCAAGAAGCAATCAATTGCCGACCACTAATTAATGACAGCGCAGACGACACCCCTGTCCCTCGCGGTATCATCCCCAAAGCAGCATGGCGTTCAGCACTAGTCCCAATGGGGCAAACGCCCAGGCACATCCAGGGACCCCTATCTTCATTTCCAGTCGCAAAATCTCTCACGATTGCCTGTCGCAAAACCTGCTTTGGATCCGCGCGCGCCCAAGATGCGCCTTGTCACTCACTGCATTGCTTTTCTCTAGTCGCACTACCACCGCCTCGTCAGGCACCGACGCTCACTGAAGATGCTGCTGCGGCTGAGCCCGCGGCTGCTGCTCCTGTCCCTCGTCTCCACCGCCACCGCCGTAACCGAACGCGATAGCAAAGATGGCGGAACCGTCTGGGCCACGCCCCACGACAGCTTCTCGTCATCGATAGGCGTCCTCGGGTGCATGGTCGACACGAATCGCATCGCCTACTGGCCCAACTCGGTCGACTGCACAAACATCTGCGTCGCCCTCTCCTACGAAGACCGCACCGTCCACCTCCTGCGCGTTGATCAGTCCGAGGGCGCCCACGACGTCAGCTACGATGCCTGGAACTACCTCTACACGGGCTACTCGGCCACCGACAAGCCAACTGCTGGCGGCCCCGTCGAGATGACCTACGAGAACGTCGACGCGTCCGAGTGCAAAGACCTCATCGACACCGACGATCATCTGCTGCCGCTGAGCGCCGCCAACAGCATGAACTTTCTGACGAGCTGCCTCGATCAGAACGATACGTGGGTCGGCGATAACTACGTTCTCTACAACATCCTCGATTCGCTGTGCACCCTCGGTCGCGACGAAACCTGCGATCTCGATTACCCCAACGCGAACCAAGCTTCCTGCCCGCACACGCTGGGAGTGCCCGATAAGCTAGATGGCATGCCAGTGTACAACATCCGGTACCCGAGCGGCGAAAAGGTTCGGGCGTCTGATGGACAACCCGCCGATGATGAGGATGCGGCGACCGGCCTCGCGCAGCCCAGTGGCAAGACGCTGGCCTTGGTGATTTTTGTTTCAACATGCCTTGCTCTTGGCCTGTAGGCCTCTAGCCTTTTACGCGCGTAGCCTCGGGCGGGTGACTCGGAGTTTGGAGGGCGGACACTGTCGTTATGATACCCTATCGTTTTATTATTCTTCAAACACATACTTACGAAACGTCGAACAAGTCAATTATTATTAATGAACCAGTCCCTTATTGTTTTACAATTTGGTTCCCAGATCCCCAAAAATAAAGTACACTCCCTTGAATTCATTTTGCTTCATTTATTTTTTATTAAGGTGCAACGCGTCCTTGACCTTGTCCATTGCTGACTCTTTCTTCTGCTGGCCGCCGAGACCGGCAGTCTTGCCTGTCGTGCCCTCTTCTCCCATATCCTCCTGGGTCAAGGCGTCTTTGCCATGCATCTGCGTCGTGTTAGTACATGATTCCAACTCATGACCAATTGTCTAACCTTTTGCTCCTCAACCTCGGCGTTGTGGATGAGGTCGTGGGCTTCGACGGCCGTCTCGTCGTTGAGTCCCGTAGGGGCCTTGGGGCCGGATGATCGTCTTCTTCCCTCCATGTTTGTCTTGTTGTCTTGATTGTACTCTTGATGTGTCTTGTGTCTTGATGATGTGAGGCAGAATCTTGGGGATATCTTCATCAAACCTCCGGGAGACAGAGCTTCATATAATGGTCTGCTCGCGTGCCCTGTGTCGTCATTCCCCCTCCCTGCCCCCGTGATGGCATGATGCTGCTCCAACGTCACCCCCGAGCATCCGCGGGGTTCAGAGGGTAACGTCCGACGACAATCTCGAGACCCCTCATCACCACAGTGCAAGTGGCGTTGCGAGGACATCACCACCGCCACCATCGGCGTCATCTTGGCTGTATAGCCGCTGTTGCTCGTACGGTGCCGGCAACCACAACGTGAAGCCAAAATGCGGGAGGCAAGATGCTGACTGGACATTGTTGTTGTGATGCGACACCTCCGTCTCGAGACTTTGGGTGCAAGCAGTATGACATCGCCGGCAGATCATTCGATCTCTGGTCTGTCACTCGAGCTCTGGGTATTGGTTGGGAATGCTCAGCCATGATATCACCTCGGCATTCTGTGTTGCATCGATACCGCAAGCAAGCTTGATGATGCCACCGCAGCCAATCACCCCAAGCTTCAGCATTCAAGTGTGCAAAGAGCCGTTTGCCGAAATCTGGGCGCCAATCGGAGAGCTGAAGACAGGCGGTCGTACACCACCTTAGGTGAAAACATGTGATATCCCAACTCTGGTGAATCATGCCAGTCATCACGGAGGAAAAGACAGCTTCGAGCAGAGAAGAGAGGTGCAAACAAGCAATTTCTCACAAAGCTAGTCAAGGATCGCTCAGGTACGTTCCCGGGTCAAAGTCACGACTTGATCCTAATTCGACAATCTCTGGGGCAAATCCGGTTGAGGGTGTGAGAGCGGAACGCAGGGTCGCACACCGAGCTGAGATGTTCCTGGCTTGACTCTGGAAATAGAAGCTGCTTTGTACTGTATGTTGGTTTGGGATATTACTGTGAAGAACCTGGTCGATGTAGGGATTCTTCGTCTTTTGACGGCATTCACGTTGGTCAGATTAGTTACATTTGTCAACTCGGGCCTTTTGTTGAGAACTGGAACGTCCTTCTGTGATGAGTCTTGACCAACAAACAAGGCCTTGACTGTCAAAATACATTGGGTAATGCAAAATTTTCGAATAGGTCCGACGAGGACTCTGTATGTGAGCGAGACTGGGTGACAACTCTTGCTAGTACCCTAGAGAGACAGCTGCAGTAAACTCGTCGCCGGCAGGGGACTGCAACAAGGACTGTATTGGGTCGAGCGATGCCATTTGAAGATGTCTGAATTATTTATTTTCTAGTGGAACGCAAATGTGCATAGGTAACTTACTTGTTCTTCGTAGAGTGACCTAGAGAGCAATCCCGGGAAGCTTCTCACACTTGTGGTTCAGAGAATGCTCGGCCACTTGTGGAATATGTTTCCTGCCAAGTTCAACAGTCTAGTAGAGATTGAAGCAAAAATTTATAGAAAAGTAACAGAAAATAATTAGGAGCTCCCTTGACTCCGTGATGGGGTTCTTATGAGCGTGGAAGCTGATCTGAGCATTCGGTGAAGACTGAAGACTGGCACGGATTCAACCGTGGTTTAGGTCCAATTTGAGAGAGATAATATGGAGGCACGAAATAGGTATCAGCGGAATTAGAATTGATTGATAACTCCCCGCAGATCCCAATAATGTCCCAAATTGAAAGGTCTTGTGTTGGGCTATGGGAAGGCTTGCAACATTGCTCTATTGGCAGCCAATGGGTGGCTTACTTGGACCCCCGGCTGTTCCCGTGCAGCATTTCCTGCCTCCAGTCGCATTCTACAAAATGCGTAGCAAACTTTGTCCACAAAATTCCAAACCAACGCCGCGAAACTACGAGGCGGCCTATCACGGCTCTTGGCCGCGCTCGGAATTCGGCTGTCTCGCCAAGGGGACGAGCACGACGAAAGCGTGCCGACCGAGCCGCTGGTTGGCTCACAGAGCGCGCCCAGGAACAGCTTCTTGGCCAAAGTGGAGCTGCTGACGTGGATGATGCAACTCTCGTTTTGCTCATCTCGACAAGAAAAACATTTTCTACTCCTGATACCTTACTCAAAGAGCGGTATATCATCCCTCACAGCCGCGCGTCTATCCCTCCCATCGCGACATCGTCACCCAGGGGAGTGTGTGTGGTTGAGTTACAGGGGGGAACCGCTGAGCTAGGCCAACACCAGCCCCAACCCCGCACCACCAGACAGGCCCATTGGCTAGTCCTCGACGATGATGCCTCAAATCGTCGTGCCCGACGATGTGACGACGTACAATGACAAGTACGTCATTGTCTACGACTTTGGCGGGACAGGTAGGAGCTTGTGGCCGAGGTGGTTGTCCCAAATACTCACTCCGGACGTGGCAGACCATGACCCCGCCATCGACGAGTTCAAGACTTTGCTCGCCGACTTGGAGGATGCTGGTCTCGACGTTGAGGTGAGACCCGGCTACGAGCAGACCCTGCTGGTCTTTGTCAAGGCACCCCGTGAGTTGCTGGGAAACACGGTCTACAAATCGAGGTGAATCTGTCTCACTCTTTTGACATCATCAGCGTCTCACCGAGTTTAGGGTCAAGGATTGGCTGTATGGAATCACTCCGAACCATCCAGGCGGCGACAAACATACAGTCGTTGACGGAGCCTATGAAGCTGAGGATATCCTGTCGGTCTACCATCTCGTCAACTGGTCCAAGAACCTTGGGGGTGCAGGCATCACCCCCGGCGATGCGCCGTGGGAGAATGTCAAGGCAATCTTTCCTCTTCACAACACGCGCGTCAACCAGTCACTTCTGCGGCACCTAAGCAAGAGGATCTTTCTGACCCCAGAGGATATTGACGCCATTCGAGATTTGCATGGCTCAAAGGTAAGAAATTCCTATGAAAGCTAGCTCTTGAGATTTGCTAACGCTATTTTAGGTTGCCTTTTATTTTGCCCTCATCCAGACATATCTCATGTTCCTTTCCTTTCCGGCCATCACTGGGGTCATTGCTTGGCTCTGGCTTCCACGATATTCCCTCGCCTACGGCATTCTGACCAGCATTTGGTGCACCGTATTTCTCGAATACTGGAAGATTCAAGAAGTAGATCTCAGCCTCCGATGGAACGTCAAGGGTATCCAAGGCGTCAAGGTCAATCGGCCCCAGTTCAAGTATGACAAGGTCTTTGTCGACAAAACCGGACGCAAACACTACTATTTTCCACGGTGGAAGAAGGTCTGCCGTCAGCTCCTTCAAATTCCCTTTCTACTCTTTGCCTTTCTCGCGCTAGGCGTCACAATCATTGCTGTGTTCACCATCGAAGTTCTCATTTCTGAAACTTACGCTGGCCCGTACAAATCTTACTTGGTAAGTTATAGTGTGTTTGTTTAAATAATTTGCTGCTAACTCAAGTCAGGAATACCTTCCTACAATTCTCCTTGCTGTCTCACTACCATACATCACATCTGCTCTTGAAGATGCAGCTACTTGGTTGACCGACTTTGAAAACCACCGCACAGCCGACCATCACGAGATGTCACTCACCCAAAAGATTTTCATTCTCAATGTCTTTACAAATTACCTTCCCATTTTCCTTACTGCCTTCATCTACATCCCCTTTGGCGACGACGTCGTGCCTAGGCTCGAGGGCTTTATCCAGAAAGCTCTTCAAAGCGTGGGCAAAAAGTTTATTCATCAACCCTTCACTCTCGACGCGGACAGACTACAGAACGAAGTCATCGCCTTGACAGTCACCGGCCAAATTTCTAGCTTCTTCGAGGAGAATGTCCTACCCATGATGAAGCACAAGATGACCGATTGGTATCGAGACTATCGCCGGGCCCGCTCCCAGGGGGACATGCTCCTAGCGATAGTAAAGGACGACCCCAAGGAGGAAAAGTTCCTCGCAAAAGTTCGCAACGAGGCGACACTTCCAGGATACAATGTACAGGATGATATCTCTGAG
This sequence comes from Fusarium decemcellulare, assembly GCA_013266205.1. Classification (NCBI taxonomy): domain Eukaryota; kingdom Fungi; phylum Ascomycota; class Sordariomycetes; order Hypocreales; family Nectriaceae; genus Fusarium; species Fusarium decemcellulare. The sequence continues at coordinate 1,109 of JAAGWO010001079.1, read as the reverse complement.
ATTGTCCTGCAGTTTGGCTATTTGGCTCTCTTTTCTCCAGTGTGGCCGATCATTCCCATGGGATTCCTCATCAACAACTGGATTGAGCTGCGCTCCGACTTTGCCAAGATCTCACTTGAACACCAGCGTCCAGCACCCGTCCGGTCCGATGGCATTGGGCCCTGGATCTACTCGCTCGAGGCATTAACCTGGCTGGGCAGTATCTGCACGGCTGCCATTGTCCACCTCTTCAGTGCTGAAAAGCTCGGAGCCGAAACCAACCACTGGGTCACGCTCCCCATAACGGTATTCGTCAGCGAGCACGTCCTCCTGTTTCTTCGCTCTGTCGTCCGTTTCGTTCTCCAGCAGATCGGCTCAGAGCGCATCCGAGAGGATGACAACCAGCGATACGCCAACCGCGTCAAGTACCTCGAAGAGATCGAGTCAAATAAACAGGCTGGTCTGGGAGTCAGTGCGGCACAGAGGGAGCGAAGGAGATCTGTTCTTGCCATGGGCAACGACGCGTTTTGGACGAAGCAGGTTGAAGCTGGCGCCAGTGAGACTGCTGGTATTAATCTGATCAAGCAGGTGAAACGGAATGAAGAAAAGGGAAATGACACCAAGATGGATTAGACAGGATGACAGACTCCATGTGTTTTGCTATCTCAGGAGGTATCAGAGCCCTCCGCAGGGCTACACGCCTCCCAATTAACCTGCAATCTCTCATATAGAGTAATACCCCCTCGTTTCAGAAGGCTGTCCAGATCTCAATATTTGCTTTTGTACTCCGTCATTCCACGCCATGTTAACTAGGACACAGCCGTAGTTTTAATATTTACATTCAAATGTTATTCATCCTAAAGCTTCTCCAATCGCTCGCAGCAATGGTTGATGACTACCCCCACGCTCACGCCATCGTGTCATCTCTCACCGACTGGCTGTAAGCAAGACTCAAGAGACTACTGAAGCGAGCGGGCTCGATAAGGCTGCAAATCCCGAGCTTCACGTGGTACGAATGTATAAGGGCATGAGGGTATCTGCCAAACATGAGCTGGTTGGCCGGATAAGCTCTGCTCGAGTTGACCCCCATAAATGGTGGCAGCTATGCTTTGTTGATAAGTACTATTATT
>JAAGWO010001077.1:0-10828 GCA_013266205.1 Fusarium decemcellulare | reverse complement strand
GCATGCATCACTCACACAGCTTCTCCAATGCTTTGACCCTGCCCTCCAAGTCCCCCCTCCACCAACCAACCTCCCCTGTATACTATTCGTTAATTCTGGAAAGAATCACCTCGCATAATGCCTTCCAATCTCAGTATGCACCAGGTGTCGCCCCAGATTCCATCAGAATATAGGTCTACTCCTCCTTTAGTATCATTTCTCGGTTTATATTAAGCTCAACTGCCGCACCTGGTCAGTAGTCTATCATTCTTTCTAGCGGTTATGAACCTCTCCAGTAATATCATCACCAACACCGGTCTTGTAAGAACAATAATACTTTATCTCTAGTGAGTAAGAGAGTTTCTATTGGTAGAAGAGTGTGTTTGTTACATTCAGGGTTAAGATGAGCATAAAAAAAGCTTGCGTCGAGAGTAAAAGCTGCGTTGAACCAACTTTCAATTATAGCAGACACGAACGCGCCACACGTCGGCCTGAGACGGACTGACCCGTTATGGATTCAGTCTAGGGATGAGCCAGCGTGCCTTTGGCGATGGTCAGCCAGTCTCAATCTAGGACTCAGGTGTTCTGGGCGTCGTATTGGAACGGCGCCCGGTGGTGCCCCAGAGGCTCATGTCCCATACGACAAGGGCAACTGTGGCTGAGACGAGCATTTTGAGACTCAGATGTTGCCTAGTACAGAGTTCGAGGAGACCAATTTTCTGATTCTTGTTCTGCTCATTCAAAGCCAAGTTGTTGGGAGACCAAGTCCCAGTGTGGTTGCTGGGTTGAAAGAAGGGAAGTTTGGGAGATCGAAAGGGGGACTTAGCAAGTTGAGCATAGTCGTCAAGGAATTTGATGATGAGTTATTGGGGCTATGGCAGGCAAGCGACAGCTTAGCATGGGCCGTCGAATGGTTGCCATTGAAAGAATGATATATCACGAGGCATTGACAAACGTTACGGCGCCCTTCTGTTCGTCCGCTTTGTATATCCAACAGCCTCGGGCAATCAATTCCCACTCTGCCCCCGAGCTTGAATTGAATCTATCGTCTTCCTGTTCTATTCCTCTCTATGTTGACCTGATACCTTACCCGTGTCCTCATATTTAAGTCGCACCTCCGCTTACCCCAATCATTCCTGGCATTTCTTCTCCAGACGAGAGGACGCATCGAGCCAACTGTTGCCATGAAACCTCACTAGATCTCCTGATAAAGCTCTCTCAAACGCCTCTTATTTGTGCCAGCATAATGGCCGGAGGATTTACTCCAAAGGACTTGGAACGGATGCGAGCAAATCTTGTAGCTGATGGCCTAAGCAGACCTCCCTCCAGAGCACGATACGATAGAGACGATAGGCGAATCGGACCCCAGAACCCCTACCCGCCGCTGCCTGAAAGTGTCATAGACTTTCGGCCTCCGAGCCAAACTCGTAGTACCAGCTCCTCTCGTAGACTTCCAACTGGCAATGCGAATTACAATTCTTGAACCGTTCTCTACAGACGCTCGACATAATATCAACAGCCTCCTCGCTCCCCATCAAGGCTGCCACTAAACCCTTTGATCCTCAACTGCAATTATCAAGAAGACGCGCCCACAAAGATGGCTTCTTGAGCCCATAACAAATCACTCTGCTTGTCTCCCACCGGGAAGGCATTCTGACCATCGACAGTCGGGTCCCATACCGCGACCACCTGCAGCCGGTGATCAAGATGCGGCCGTGGGACGAGGTCATCCTCTGTCACCTCAAGGAACTGTACCTCGAAATCACATCTATCCTAGGCAGAGACGCAAAACCTCAGTCACGACTTATTCCAGATCCGAGGTTGTCTTCAGAGTTCCAGAGAAGGCATACCCCCCTCCCCGGCAAACAATGTCTTCTTAGGGAGGCTATCTTGCAGATAATGGCCAATTTCGAGCTCTTTGCAAGGATGCCCAGCGCGGGATCAATGTCGCCCTCGATACTTCTCCCATAGGCAACATCGGGAATTTGTCCCTCCGCAACAAATACCGACAATGCCAACGAACCAGGCACCTAATCACCAGAAAGGCGGCGTGTACAACCACAAGCAATGCCCGAAGCGCAACACGAGGTTCGCCGCCATCGTGAAAACCCCTCCTAGAGTGAGGATCTCTCTCAGGATAGTCCCCTAACCCTCAGGATCAGCATAAGAGTCCTTCTTGGGATACTACCCAGCCACAGCCAGTGTCTAGTGCCACGACTCTGGAGGTGGACCTGTCCTAGGAGGCCAGGGCAGTCGCCCCTGTCTCGATGAGGATGTCGGTCTCTTTATTACTGAGATTGTGTTGGACAATGTGTATGGCAGCCTTGACCCTGTTGAGAACAGTGTTCAGGTAGCACTTGGAGCGATCTGAGACATCTAACCTTCGCGCCGCCTCGTCTAAGCCAAGGATGACGTTGGAGCGATTCGTGGTCTGATATCCTGCGACGTGCTTGTGGAAGAAGATACGGTCGCCCGTGGACCAGGGGAAACGCCATGACGTGCTCTGCGTGATCTTGTCTATGCGATGACCACAAAAATACTAGTCACATTAGCGTTTTAGAGACAGCTGAGAACACAGAGCTCACTTAGTAGTTGCTAAGGCCCGGATTGGGCACCATTGCATTAGGTTGGGTGACGTTGAGATTGCCAGGGCCGCGAGATGGTCTACAGAGCCCAGCTGAGATAGAAGTTCGTGGAAGCCTACCTTTCGTAGGATAGATATTTAGAGACGAAAGTTCAAGGTTTGGGGCTACATTGAATATGAAGCCTGTATCAACCCCTCTTTGCCAAGGGGGCTTTGGGCTGGAATGCTTCTCAAGAGTGTGAGATCGCAAGCTTCACTTAGGCACTCTTGTGTGGCCAACGCCTGGGGGCCCCACGGCATCAAGAACAAAGAAGATTTCACTGGCCGTCGATCGGTCACCAGACTTGCCACTCTAATTTCACTGCATCTATCCCCAGACAGAGTGATGGTATAGTCGACATGAGTTCAACTAAGACGACCCATCTTGAAGATGACAGGACGGCTTTTCAGACCTCACAAATAGCACCGTTTGCTAGCCCGTAACGCCGTTGAAGAGGGATGGTGGTCTTATCGAAGCTCCTATCCATCTTACAGCCTCTACGCGGTCTGGTGCCGTCTTTGGCCGCCTTGTATGGACTACTACTCATTGGACATCTTGATCCACGAGAAAAGCTTACTCCCTTTTCCAGCCGTTAGCAGCCGAAGCGAGACTGCATAGTGTGGTACGATTGGCTTCTCCTTTTGCTTATCATCCAACAGAGTCTTCACCAATACTTCATTTACTTCCCTAGCATTGATCTTGGCAATGATATCGTCAATATCAGCATTGGTGGGTATCTTGGAAGTCCTTTGAAGAGCCTCGTCACTCTTCATCTCGTCAAATTGCTGTTGATATGCCTTCCATTGATCCTCAGAGCGCCGTTTGTCCTTGAGCCTCCCCTTATCTTGGGCATCGTTGATGAGGTAGTCGAGATACCTCTTGGTTGCATCGTTGAACTTGACTATGGCGATTTGCTCCAACTAGACACCAAAAGTGGCCAGCGCGTGGTTGATGAACTTCTTACGCTGTTGTAGCGTTTTAATCTTGGCTTCCATGACGGCAATGGCCGCTTTGCCCTTTTCCACATCAGATTTGTTGCTGTTGTAGATCTTCAACATGTCGTCGTTGTCGACGATGGTGGAAATCGCCTCGACCTTGTAGCGAATGTGTTGATGCACCTGCCAAGAGTGGCCACACACTTGGCATGTCTCACCTCTGCAATGGAAGGCCCAATATTCTGACAATTCTGCCAGTCCAATCCGCTTGTTAGTCGGGGTCTTTACTCCGCAGTCGTCGTGGCATATCTGTTTATACAAGGCAAACGTCTTTGCCCGTCTCGTCTGCATCATCGGTTCTGCAATCCTTGTGTGCACATACCGTACAAGGATATGGAAGTTCGGTCCTGGAAGGCATTCTAACAGTTCTCTTAAGCTTGTCTTTGATGCCATCATTTGCGAATCCCCAAGTGTCGACGAACTTTTGCTGCTTCCGGATCTGTTCATCCTCCTCGACTACAAGATTTTCTAATTAAGATCATCGGGTTCTTGAGTCCCTCAATATAATTTCTGGTACCACTCAGACTCAATGTCTTTTGGGCTTCGTGTGTTGACATGCCTATTGTCCTGTTTACGAGTCGACGTGCCTCTTCGGCCGACTTCTTGAAGCTTCCGTCATACACGTGCTTCTCCTCCAGCGTGATTTGGGACACTTTGTAGGCAGCAAGGTACTGAAAGCTTTCAACATCGAAGAAAGATTTGTTGTCGTAGCCAAGTTCGATGCCCGTCTTCCTCTGGTCCAGTAGGCTCTGAAGGGGTTGTTGTGTAGCTCCCAGCTCGTAGTGCGTGTTACGTGCGCGAGTAAAGCCAAAGCCAATATTCTTATATGTATCCTTGTGGAGCTGAGACAGCCGACGGAGGCTTGCATTAGTACAATGACCTAAAGAGTCTATCAGGCATGACCTTGGGCTGCTTACTATTTTATTTTATGTGTGAGGATTGCTTCATACCAGCTCGGTCATGCAAAAGTCGAAAACTTTTGTGAGTCGAGTGCTATCCGGTCTCAAAAGACACAAGATGGTATTTAGCTTGTCGACTGATTTCAGAATCTGAACAATGTTGGCCATGTTGGTCTTATCCTAGTCGAGACCTCGGGTGTCACCAATACCTGGAGTGTCGATGAGGCAGACGGTTGGACCGTTGATGTGGAAGGCATAAGTAACACAGCTCTGCGTGACCGACTGTCCTTTGTTGGAAAAGACCTCTCGCTCGTCCTGGTTGCCGACGATGACATCCTTGTTGCTCCATTTGTCATTGACAAGGTACGGAACAGGAAAAGAGCAAGAAATGGCGTAATCAAAGCCCGGTGCTTGCAATGCATCATCCAGCGTCTTGAAGAGCATGTAGTTCATGAAAGCGTTAATGAATATCGACTTTCCTACACACGTCTCGCCTAAGGTGACCATATTGTATTGCTCTTATGGCTTTAAGCTGTTCAAGATGTTGAGGAGTTGTTCAGGGTCTTTGTATTTCTTCTAGCCGCTTCCGTGATTCGGAAGTGGGCACTAGAGGACTGCGTTAGCAGGAAGATACCTGCCGCAGTTACATTACAAGTATTTGTTCCCTGCCAAGAAGGATATGGCCTCTTTGCATGTTGGAAAGACACATTCGTTGATGTTCGTGGCGGAGCATGAGCAAGGTATTTTGACAGCTCTTCGGATCGAGTCTCTCATCTGAGCAGCCAACCCATTGAGATCGACGTTGGTAGCCGGACGCATAAGACACTTTCTTGCCAGTGCCTCTTGTCCAGCAAAAGAGTCGGCTGTCACGACTTTGGCGCTACGACGCAGTTCAATGCGTGGCTTGTTGAGTTGTTGGTTGGCGCCAAAGTCGCTATCTGCAACAACAAGCAGTGGCTTGGGCGAGCCTTCGGTGCAAGCAAGCCGCATGAACTCGTTGCAGTAGCCGTTTCACTCAGGACTGAACGCAGTAGCGTCACTATAATAAAAGAGGTACACGTCACCTTTCAAGTATTTAGCGCAAACGCTTTCGACATCGGCGGACTGGACGTATCTAACTCCCAGCTTGGCGACCTCATCTTGGAATGCCATTTTTACGATATAGGGAGTAGTAAGAGCTTCGTATTCTCCGAGATTGCTTGCCCAAGAAGGGCCATCGAGTTTGAGATTTCCTGTGAAACCCCCAGGGGAATGTCCTAAGACAAATGCTGTTTCAAAAATCCTCAAACTCAGCAAGATCTGTGATCTTTTGTTGAGTGTTGGATACTTGATGTTGAGGAACGCTGAGCTCGTGTTGCGACAAGATCTTGAGGTAGTTGTCGAGGTCCTGTTTGACCGCGTAGAGCCTTTCAAAGAGAGTAAAGGCTCGTTTTCGATAGTCTTCATCCACTAGCTTCGTCGTGGTTGGCTTGTCGTCAAGTTGCTGAGACACCATAGAGGCAAAATCCTTGACCGGAACCAAGTCGTACGCTACAGGACTTCCTTTGCCAGCCTTGACCTTCTTGAGCGAAGCAGGAAGTTTGTCAATAAAATCAGAGGCTCCGTCAAAGTCGGAGATCGATGCAGCTTTCTTATCCGGGTCAATGTCAGCAGTAACTTGGAAGGTCAAATGCTGGGAGGCATCATTGAGCATATTATCGGGGGTTGTCAACTGTCCGCCGACGAGCTGACCAATCGACTCGATCACACTTCCCAAGGAAGACGACTTGGTCTCTTTGGCATTAGCACCATGAGACAAGGCACTTGAAGGACTGATGGCTGTCACAGCAGTTCTTCCACCCCACCAGACTCCAGTGATGACGTGAGTTGCCTCTTCCATGTGCAACAATTCTGAATCCACGATGCTTTGGAGCTCTTCATGACCTAGGTCAAGACTGTCATGCTTAGTGATCTCTGTGCATCGTAGAGCGATCCTAATGCGAAGATGTTCCTAAAGGTAGGATGCTTTATTGGATGAAAAGACATGAAGGTCTCGGACTGGGGAGTAGGGGCTTGTCATGCGACTGACGAAGGAGGAGATAAATGGGATTGAGAACAAACAGAGGGTAATTAGATAGCCAGGCTACCAACTTGTAGCTAATAGTTGTGAACGACTTTGACTCGGGAAAAGCGATGGTCCAAGGAGTACCACATATTTATGAAATGTTGACTGAGACAGCTCGATGGTCTTGACCCTTCCTATTGACTTCATGACTTCTAGTTAAGGGTCAAAGAGCCAAAAGCCCCACAACACATCATGTAACATCAGAGCCGACAGCTTACCTGTCGACCTTGGAAATTGTGGTTCGATATTAGCCACGAATCAAATGAGTTTTACTTCGGCGTAGTATGCTGAAAGCGTGGATCCTATGTCAATGAAACCGTCTCGACCGCAGTGGCTAGAACTGAGGATATCCGATGGCGTCTGTGGAGCTATCTGAGATGATGTATATGGGTGGTGGCGTGTGTACTGTAGACCCGGCTGGAGAAGTAGGTTACACGGTGACGTTTCCAAGCCAGCTGAATGCGACATTATTTTGAAAAACGATCGCACCATCCCGATACGGATTAACTAGTGGATCCAATACGACCGCAAACAGAGCGGATAGGAGGCCTGTTCAATTCCTTTTGGTGTTACCCGTTGGATCATGTGTTAGCCCCAGATGATCCAGCAGGTATATCAAGTGGAACGGGACGGGGCGATGCCGAGGCTGCCAAGCCTGCAGGTTAATCAATCTAGACTTGAGACTACTGGCCCCGAAACAACTTCAAACTAATGTCGACTCTGACTTGGACAGTTCCACCTACATAGGCTAAACTTATCCGTTTTCTACCGCCTTTGACACATTCTCATCAAACCTTTTGGCATGCCAGGATCATCGTTATGTGCCGTCCCTTATCAGCTGCTACCTGCAATAGCCAAAAAGAACAACCTCTGTATCCAATGTTTCACTGGTTTAACGTCTACACTAGTACCCTATAACGTCCGTTGATCGTGCCCACGTTTGGACCTCTCTGAATGTTGAAACTGGTAATAGGATCATCTCGACAATGAGGTTTGACGCTAGCAGCTTCTCGGGCCTTTCAGGGCTAACCTCGTCCCCTTGCAACAGCCCCTCTTCTTCCACCCGTTTCGATACCCTCTCAGCTAGTTTAAGACAATCTGTCTCTAGACTGCCAAGCTGCTGATCCAGGGCCTCAACCAATCCAGGCGCCAAGGGAGCGTCGGGCCGCGCTCGGGTGGCCTTTTGCGTGAGTGTGATGAAACCCATGATCTGGAAACTGCTTGTCGCGCTTGAGTCATGGAAGAACTTTTCGTACGTCTTACTCGCCTTGATGAACAGCGCCCGGCGGCCACCTGCACCGAAAGACGCTCCTTGGTGTAAGTCGAAGAGTGTGACTCGCTCACAACGAATGCTGCGTCTCCTCCTAAGCGGTAGCCCGCAAGATAGTAATCCCCATAGAGTTGTTTGAAGGCTATGAGACCTGCACCATGTTTCAACACCATATACGCGTCGTCTGTAAGGTGCGGTCGTTTCTGGATCACGATGCTGCCAGCTCGGAATGAAGCTTTGGGCGATGTTTTGCGAGCTGGTTTGACCCAGAATCATGTCAGCTACTGGCCAAGTCAAGGTCTGTGTTGATGCTGAGTAGAAAGCAAAGAAATGGTGAGGCTCTTGAGCTCCGTTGCCTTATCATACCATCATTGTTCTCCAAAGTGTCCTTATCGTAGCCTCCTGTAACACTGGCATTCAGCCAGTTGCAGCCCACGGGCCGTCAGTAGAACTCAGTCTCGAGCAAAACGTCATTCCTAACAGGACCAGCGGTTTAGTGTGTATACAGGGTAGGATGAGTGGCAATCCCAATCGAGAAGTCCCAGAAATGATCGCTATGCCTTGGTTGAAGTCCATCGTTTCTATTTGTCTTTCGTTCTTTGTTCTCAGACCAAATTTTACAAAGTTCCTAAGTCGCCTCATGCACAAGAGCCACCGATGTCGATTTGCCACCAAGAAATCAGCAAAAGGATGCCGAATGGGGTCGTCGTGCTAGTTTCAGTCGTGTCTCTTTTGGTTGAGGCATGTATCCCCATTTCAGCCAAGGATTTACACCCAGGTTCTCGGCTAGGGTCGTGCTCCGCTAAATCGAACTATTGAAACAGCCAGCCGCTGAAGACAGGGTTTAGAGTCTATGCCTAGCTCAGTAGCTAACGCTATTGGGCCGCGTACATGGGTCTCGTCGTCTGACCATAAACGACTTTTATGCTTAAACATGAATAATCCTCCCATTATGAGCTGCTTGTCTCTCAGCCAAGGAAGACCTCAGATAACTCATCTATTTTTCGATTTTAGAAGTACATCAATACCTACAGACTCGTTCTTCATTTTTACAAGTCCTCTATCATCAAAATGAGTCTTCTTTTGGCGCCATACAATAATGGCCTGCGCCTCAGTAGGTTCTATCAGAAATTTGGCATACTTCAAGATTAATAGGAGCAAGGTTAGAATTTAAAAGCCCAGATGCAACAGTGAACGAATAAATTCAATTCCTACACTCAGGAAATCTGCGTCGACGACGCTGTCATCGTGGACCCAGAACGGGCCCCAAATCAGATAACAAATGATGGGACTACTATGCTAGATCTCAGAGCCAGCATGAGGGGCCCCTCCGCATATACGGAGATTGGTAAGCGGTATCCAGAAGACGAGGTTCCTATCACTAGCCAACGTGGGGGGGACGTGAAGGATGACGTTGACCCTCCAAAACTGACGGAAACGGAGACACAGCCCGATATGGAAGATGGGAAGGATAAGAAAGACGAAGAAGAGGACTTGAACGACAGTGCCAACGATGGGGAGGGTGATGAAAAACGGGATGATGATGACGAGGATGAAAAGAGTAATGAAGCAGACAATGAGGTAGACGATAAGGAGGTGGGAAGTGAAGGAGAAAAGGAAGTGAAGGATCAGTCCCAGAAAGGGGAGGAGGAAAAGATTAAAAGCGAGAGGAAGGTGGGCGGAGGTGTTGAAGGTGAAGGATCCAAACACGCCCTTCGAGATTCCAAAGCTGACAAAAGAGAAACAGGTGATGACAGAGCTAATGAAGAAGAAGAAGATCCTCGTGAGGAAGGCAATGGCAACGAGACAGACTAAGGAGAAAAGGAGCGCCAAGCGGGATTGGACCGCTTGAAGAAAGAGAGGGAGGAGCAAGAGAAAGAGGCTGCCTTACGCAAAGAAGCCAACAAAAAGGCCGAGGTGGAACGAGCACCCAAGAGAGCCCTGGCAAAATACGAGGAGGAAGAGCACTCAGCTCATGCCCGGAAGCGAGCCCAAGAAAAGTTCGCTGAGGAGGCTTCGAGTCTCAAAGCGTTTATCCATGAAGAGATGGATGCTTTTCTTGGTAAGACGACACCGCTCAAGTCTCTTAAAGACCTCGGCGACAAGACAACTCGTGGAGTTTATCGTTACAATCCCACAGGAGCTCGCGGCCCTGCTCAGGTTCGTGCCTTATCGGCCGGCAACGTCAGTTGTCTTGCCTGCTCAGTGATTATCTTTGTTACCCGGTGGTTGACACTGAATAATTCGCAGATTGTCACATACTTATCTCGCTTTGTCGAGAAGCTGAGGTATGTGTGCGAAGCCACGGCTGATTCTTTGTACACTTTAACAATGTGCAGGCTGATTGTGCGTGTATTCTTATAGCGACATCACCGACGACATGAACATCTCGGGTGCTCTCAGCATCAAGTACGGCACGATCGGAGGTTCTGGTAGAGGAGCCTTTATCAACACTGAGAAGTTCCAAGAAAGCGATCTGAACTTTTATATCAGCGTCAAGGTTATGGACCAAACCTCTAACTTGAAGGATGCTTTGATTTACCAGCCACTTCGCTCTATGAGCGGTAGCAACTCCGCGAAGTCTACGGCGAATCTTTTATCTCTGGTAACTGATCACTGAACACTATATATGCCCAAGGCGGAACAGCTAATGTTTTTTCAGGCTTCATTGAAGGAAAGAGTTTAACGCCGTTGTCAGCATGAAGGCCCATAACAAGGAAAAGATTGCCGACATCAGAGCCCAGTGCGTAACTTGACCCTTTCAATTATGCCCAACTATTAGGGCTACAGTTACTAACTATCTTCAACCACAGAGCCAAAGTTGCACTCTCTGTTGGCGTGGCTTCGGTGTAAGCCGAAGCGGTTGTGAGAATTGCCAAGAAGAACATCAACAACAACACAGAGACGACAGTCCAGGTGAGCTGGTCTGGTGGTGTCTACATCAGACCTAGTGAGTT